>CM075818.1:36567489-36787995 GCA_037975025.1 Excoecaria agallocha
CTAGGAGGAGCGAAGGAGCGAAGAAGCGAAGAGCACGTGTTACCTTTTTTTCAACTTTTTTCATTTTTTTTATTTGTTATTTTTTAATAAAATTTAAATTTTATTTATTTATTATTTTTAAATTTTTAATATAATTTAATTTATTTTTTTAATAAAATTAGAACCAATCAAATTTAATAATTTTATCTTAATTACGTAATTTAATATTAAATTTAAATTTATTTATTATTTTTTAATTCTAATAAAAATAATTGATAAAAAAAACGGAGTGAGAATATTCATGCTAGGTGCTTGTTCCAATCAAGGGAGTTGAAAAACACTTTCTTGAGAAAAAAAATAGCTATTTATCGTGAAAATTTTATAAATTAATTAATGATATAATATTCAATTCAAACCCGTTATCATCCCATTCAATCCATTTTCCATATGGTAAGAATTTTCCTTTGACTATATATATGGACAAAATTTTAATGCGAAAAATGCACTAAATTATATATATTATTATGTCATATATGTCATGCTATTATATATTTGTGTTGCAATAAATTATATGGATGTCATATATATTTGGATTTGGAGGCTTCTCTCTTTTTATCTATAAAAAAAACTTGTCATGGTAATTAATATTTCTTCTCTAAAACAATTTCTAAATTTGAAAAAAGAAATAAAAAGAACAATTAGTTTAAATAGGGCATTATGGCTAATTAGTTGATTCAAATAATTCGGTACTTATTCTGTTTAAATAAAATTTCAAATTTAAATTTTATAAATAACAAAAATTAACACTTAAAGTGTTTTATTTTTATAATAAATCGATCACTTTTAAATTAAACAATATCAATAATTATATAAAAAAATATAATAAAAAAGACTTAATATATATAGAGGCACTTAAATTTAATTTTATAATTTATTTAAAAAATTAAATTTTAATAATGACCTATTAACTGTCTATATTTGTTGGTATTATAAATAATAAATACAAATTTGCAATATTTTTAAAAAATTAAAATATATAACGCTCAACTACACTATTGATGCAATATTTGAACTATTGGAGTGAAGTTACGTGTTCTACACGAACAATGAAATTGGTTGGAATTGAAAACAGAATAAATTGTTTTTTATTTATTTTATAAATATCTTTTTGATTTTAATATTATGCAATGCAACGTTATTACAATTAAATATTACATTCTCTAATTTTCTATAAATAATATAAATTTATATTTATTATTTATAAAATTAATAAATATAAATATAAATATTTAATAATTTATTATTAAAATTTAAATGTACAAATAAATTATAAAATTAAATTCAAATATGGGTATATATATAAAAATAAATCACCAAAATTTATCATAACATAATACTTTTTGAATGATTTTTTATAAAAGAACATAGGTACGATGGGCGATGAGCGGCGGTGGAAGGGAAGCTCGAGGAGATAGCATAAGCCTGACATCTAATATATACCAAAATAATTAAAGCTGTTTGGACATCCAATAGGATAAACATCGATC
The DNA here is from genome assembly GCA_037975025.1 of Excoecaria agallocha. Classification (NCBI taxonomy): domain Eukaryota; kingdom Viridiplantae; phylum Streptophyta; class Magnoliopsida; order Malpighiales; family Euphorbiaceae; genus Excoecaria; species Excoecaria agallocha. The sequence goes on from CM075818.1 coordinate 36,569,016, forward strand.
GGCGCATGCTATCAATTTTATCCCTATATATTTTCATTATTTTATTTTCCTCTTATTTATCAGTTAACTTTGACGGGAATATGGAAGTGATAAAACCTAATAAGCTTTATCCGTAAAAAGAGAGCTAACAGTACAAATAATTGAGCCAATTAAATTGTTAAACCTGTAAAATAAAGTGTTCGATTAAAATCGGGTTTTAGTACTTCAAACCTTAAGTTAATAACTTTATAAAGAAAAAATAATTTTAAAGAGAGAATCTCAGATATTCAATATCTGATATCATTGTATTTTAGGCTATTTATAGGAGTTCTTTGGAGGGGTACTTAAGTACCTTGAAAGGTAATAACCGATAGTTAGAGTAGGTGGAGAGTATGAGAGTTGGCTTATGTCAGTGGGTTGACAAGACGAGTTGTCTCATCAGTCCAATTGGACATTATCCTTTCCTGATTTATCTTCCAGCTCACGTCTTGCGTTTTTGCTACTGGATTTGGACCTTATCAAACGTTGTTGGACCACGTTGATTGAGCCTTTAGAACGTATTTTCCATAATTATCACTTGTCTCCCATTCGAAGGGTCCGATCGGGAGATTTTTTAATTTTTTGGCGAGACTTTTGAATCAACTCGAGTTTGATAAGTCATATCTGTTCATTTTGGATAGCCGCTATGTATTTATTATGGTGCACGTATCAAGGGCGACTCTTCGTTTTCCGTAACCGCCATTAATGAGTTGGAGACACGTGGCGATTATCCAATGGATAGGCATTTGGAGTATTCCAGAAGCATTTTGCTTATAAATAGGCATTATTATGACGGTTTTTCTTATTTTTCAGTGATTCTTAGCGAAATTCTGCCAAATTTTTTGCTGTGAACTTTTCTATTTCAGTGACTTGGACTTTGCCCTTTCAGCAACTTTTGAATTCTGTAAGAATACCTAAGTAAGTAATCTACCCTTGCCTTTGATTTCTCTTCCTTACTCATAACTTCATAACGCCATTATTCACTTCTCCCCCTTCATCAAGGGTGACTTTGAGTAGCAACCAGCCTATAGATAGGAGTTTTCTTGAAGTCTGTAAAGATTGTGAGGCCATGGCTCATCCTTCAAAACTCATGGGGGAGGCAGTGACTAAGATTTTTCTTTCTCGAAATAATCTTCCCACAGAAGTCTTTGTGATGGCTTGAACTTTTAGTTGTGAGAATAATGAGTGGCTCATTTGCCATTTATGGATCTTGGGTGCTGGGCTGAGGTTTTCCTGTGATGCTTTTGGGATTGCAACTCTCAAAGGTTACGGAATTGTCCCTAATCGACATCGTCCGAACAAATGGAGAACAGTATCCTGTTCCAAAATCCTCTATGAGATGGAGAGAGTGACGTTGTCATCATTTCTGAAAGGTTTGAGAGATCAAGCGGCTGGTCGATATGCTTATGAAACTTTCGAGCAATCCGATCGCAGACCTGAACCTCGATGCTGCCATTGACGTGGAGCGGGATTGTTGTAATCGGAGTGTGGGAGAAGCACACATATATATAATTATGCATTGCAAGTTTATGAAAAATATATCAACTGAAGAAATACTTATCTTTCATTTTCATAATGCAGCTGCGAACGTGATGGCTAAAGGAGACAATATCGCCAAGCAATTAGCCGATCGAGCTAAGGCGAGAATTGAAGCAGATCGTGCTGCCAAGGAAGAGAGGAGAGCTAAAAAGAGAAAGCTCATGCCCTCTTCAGAAGCTCAAGCTTCCAATCCTTCTACGAACACTCTCACTGCTGCTTCTAGCGATATCGTGGCTCCTATTACCTGCCCTTTTCAGATCCCTTCGGGGTCATTTTCCGACCGGCCATTGCCCGAGGATCATTACCATAGGCGTTTGTTTGCTAAAGATGAAACTGACTCCGAGAGGGAGCGAATAGATCAAGATCGGGGGAAATCAATCCAGGCAAATATGGCCGCAATGGACGAAAATGCCTAAAGGAGGATCAAGGAGGCAGCCAGGAAGAAAATTGACTACCTGGTAGCCGCGGTAGATGCACGGGTTGCTACAAGAAATGAGGGGTCCATCACCAAAATGTGATCGCAAGAATTGCCGAAGGGCGGGCGTCATCACTAGGAGAGATTTTGAAAAATCACTTCGGTGATGGCTGGCCTATTGACAATAAGGCCGTATCAAATTATTTGTGCCGGGTATGCTTCAAAAGGGCGATTTTAAAGCGATGGGGAATCCTGATATACTATCCCGAGAGTGCAGCCTTTTTCAGCAGCAAAGTCTGAAGGTATCTTTTCCATATTTTTGTTCTAAATAATGTCTATCAATTTTTCTTCATCTGACTGTTATTTCTTTGGCTAACCGACCCTTCTGCTTCCTCCTTTGTCTTTTAGTTAATAAAGAGGGGTTTACGCTTGCACGGTGTGGCTAATCTTTGCAAAAAAATGGGAAGATTTTGATTGGGTAAGGAGAGAGACGAAAGATAAGTATGAAGCTGCTAGGAAAGAATCCTTTTGTGCCCGGTCGGAAACTAAAAAATTAAAGAAGGAGGTTGCTTACCTTTCCCAAGACTTGAGAGTTCGGCAAAGGGAGGTTGATCACCTTAAAGGGGACGTGGCTCGTCTGACTGCCGAGAATACCTTAATGCAGAAATTCAAAGAAGAGGCAACCAGAATGAGGGAAGAGTGTACATGTCTGTCTGTCGATTACTCGAAGATCAAAATGGAGTGTGACCTTTTGCAGGGTAAGCAGGAATCACTGAAAATAACCTTGGCCAAAAAAGAAAATGGCGTGGGATAAAAAGCTTAAGGACGAGCTTGCTATCTAAAGAGAAAAGTTGATGGACCAAGTGGGAGAGGCCCAGGGGCAATTATTAACTCGGTTGATTTATGCAGCCGAGCAACGCTTTCCTGAAGCTGACATTAGCTGAATGGAGGACCCAGGAGTCTTGCCCGACCCCCCTCTCAGCGATGATGAAGAGGAAGCTCCCTTAATCTCGAGTCATCCCTGGCTATCCCTGTGGAAACGATCAGTCCAATTGCTGTTGTTTCAGCACCGACAGACCCTACTCTTAAAGATGTCCTGGAGTCTCCATCAATTTTAACTGATACGGATGCGCCTCCCATAGTTGTAGAGATTATAGATACAGAGGCTTAGATTTTTATCTTTCGATTTGTAAAAAGTTCTTCATATATGAAAAATTTGACTTGTCAAAACGTTTTTCTTGTAATTGCTTTCGTATTGCAATTTTACTTTAGGCAAAAATCTATTATAAAATCATCAAAAGGAGAATAAATATTTATCAATCATGGAGATTTCGTAACTTGGAGAATGCGTAAAATTGACTAAGCGAAATGCTTTTCTAAGGAGGATACTTCCTGAATTTTATCATGCTTTTTCAACATTTGCAGTTCGTAGCTCTTTGTGACTATTTAATCTGATCAGATTAAACTTGTCATTCAAACGCGAGTTATTACTTAAATTATCATGCCAAATGCGTTAGGCGACTCATTGGTTTAGAATATCAGCCGATCAGCTATTAGGAGAGTCATCCGTGACGAATGATCTTTTCGATCTATGGTGAGAGACAAAACTCCATTTTCACTTTTAACTGAGTAGTTTAATAGCTCAGTGGTAGAGTACCATTTATTGCCCTCAGGCAGCTCCTGGTATTTTAAGGAGTTTTTCTTAATGGAAAAGGCCTATGGCCTTTAACCTTATTCTGAGGATTTGGCGATTTCATACTTTGAGGGAGACAATTAACTCCATTGCTGTCCTTCGCATTTTGGGCTCGGGATGGACATCAAGCCTAGCGAGTGAGCTAGTAGAGTTTAAATGAAGACGTCTTGCATCTTTGGTTCGAGAATCACATCGAACCTAGCAGACAAACTTATTAAGGAGGAACGTTTTTTGTATGCTCGGGATGAACATCGAGCCTGGCGAATAGATTGATGAAAATTCGAATGAGTGTGCCTTGTATCTCGAGCTCGGGATGAACAATTGAGCTTTAGTAGAGGAACTTATTTCATAAACGAGTATATTTCAACTTTTGTATTTTCAGGTGTGTCAAGCCTGGCAAATAAGATAAGAACGACTGGTTGAGCTTTTGGTTCGGAATAGACATCGAACTTAATAAATAGTCATCATCCAATTTCGGTCGGATTTATTCAGAGCAAAAGTAAGGAGTTCCATCGAATGAAGCCAAACAGATATCCTGTAAATATACATTTAAACCAAACAAATAAAGAAAAGAAAACATACCTTTTTCCAAAGATGGAGAAAAAAAAAGGAGCCTACTTTCTTTAATGAATATTAAGTTATATATGATTATACTCAATACTTCTTCAGAAATGCAATATCCTGGCTTCTGGAGATGCTTGAGCCTTCAAGGATCCTGGGTCTATAGGTATTGGAGTTGGTGTGAGTTTCCCCTTTTGGTGCTTCCCGTACTTATATCCATTTTTTCGAGCACAGGAGTAATCATATTAAGGGCTCTTGTCTTTTTGAGTTGCGTATTTTAATGACTTTTTGTTTGTAGGCAGCGATCGCGACGTAGGCGTCTTTTCCTTGCTCTTCTATTGCATCCGAATGTTGGCATCTATCTGATCAGCATATAAGTTGGATCTTTATATTAGGGTTAGATAAGGTGGAGAACTCCGTTGTTCGGACAAAGAATGGCTAGTGAGTCACCAAAACTTAAATGAAAGCCTACTGGACCCCCCTTTACTCATGCCAGATGTCAAGTACGGACTGTCCTACCATCATGGCCTCCTGCACTGGTACGGATCGTCTTACTATCATGGCCTCCTGCATTGGTACGAATCGTCCTACCATCATGGCCTCCTGCACTGGTACGGATCGTCCTACAATCATGGCCTCCTGCACTGGTATAGATTGTCCTACCATCATGGCCTCCTGCACTGGTACGGATCATCTTACCATCATGGCCTCTTTTTGGTACTTGATTGTGGCAACATATGCTTCTCTGGATGCCTTTTGATCTCCTCTTAGGACAACGATTCCTCTCTTAGTCGGGATCTTCATTACCATGTATCGAATACTGGTGATAGTTCTAGCTCGACAGAGTAGAGGCCTGCCAAAAATGGCATTATAGGCAAGAGTTATATCAATAACCATAAAAGTTACCTTACAGGTGTAGACTGGAGCCTCCTGGCCAAGTTCAACTAAAAGCTCGACCGACCCTGCCACTGCAACGGTGGCAATGCCAAGTTCTATGAGTGGTTTGGCATTTGATTTAAGTTCTCTGATCGGGAGACTCATGGCTTCATAAGCTTGGAGGGTAAACACATTTACCGTGCTTTCATCGTCCACTAATATCCTTCTTACGTCAAAGTTATTGATTCGTGCCCTGACTACAAGGGCATCCTCATGGGGGAACAATACATCGCGTGCAACATCATTGAATATGGTGACTGGGGTTGGCTGCTCGAATGTCTGGGTGATATAGACACCTTTGCCCTTTCTTGATTTGGTGACATCCTCTCCGTAAGATGATCCTCTAGTGATCATATTTATGACACCGGCATATGGTCGACGTGAATCCACGTTCCTTAGCCTTCTTTGCTCGTCATCATCGTCATCATCGGAATCATCTTTCCTATAATCCGATTGTCTGCAAGGGCTTGCCCCTCGGGTCGGACTTATGAGCCTTTTGAGGTGCCCTCTTTGGAGGAGTCGCTCAATTTTTTTTTTCAGCTGGTGACATTCGTCAGTTGTATGGCCGACATCCTTATGGAATTTGCAGTACTTATTATAATTTTTGGTCCTTCTGCTTTTTTCGTCCATCTTTCTTGGCCAGTTGACCTTTTGATTATTCTTCTTGATCCACATCAATGCTTGCGTGGGATTAGTGTTAGGTGGGGTGAAAGTTCGAGTCTGCTGACCAGTATGCCGGTCGAACCTTGATCGTTTTGCCTCATTTTTCTTTCCCAAATTTCTTAAGGTGAAAGCTCGATCAAATATTTGTCCATCTGGGTGCTGCAATCTATCCACAACGCTGCTCCTTCGGCCTCGGTTTGACCTCAGGGCATCATCCAACTGAATATATTATCTAGCTCTCTCCATTAAATCGAAAAAACTGATGGGCTATCTTGTTGTGATTGATTCAAATAGTGGCCTATCAATAGTGCCATTGGCTAGGGCGATGGACGTCATTTTCACGCTTACATTCCTTACCTCCAACATTATGGCTTGAAATCTGTCAATGTAGTCTCGAAAACTTTCATTGGTCCGCTGGTAGAGGTTACACAGATTGCTCACAGACTTTAGTGCTCGTGTAGTGAATAACTCCTTCAATTGTCGAAAAGAGGTGATTGAACCTTGCGAAAGCTCGTGGAACCATGTGAGAGCATCTCTTCCCAGCGTGGTAGGGAATATCCTGCAGGCGATCCTTTCGTCATAGGTGTACACCTACACTTTTGTTAGATATTCAGCAAGATGAGTAGCAGGATCAATTTTACCTGTATATCTGCTCATTATCACGTCTCTCCATCTAGGGGGTAGCTCTGACTCCGTGATTTCCCTACAAAATGGCGAGGTCGTGTTGCCACAGGTGTTGTCCTCAAACACTCCTTTTTTGGAGCCCATAAGGCCAAACCGCTTGAGCTTCTGCTTGAACCATTTGTCTTTCCTACTCAAGGCAGCCGGGGTAAATTTATCTCATCGTCCCTTGGTGCGACTGCGATTTGGTGTGCACATGAAAAACAAATCATCCCCAATGGACGAGGTGAAAAATCTACTGGGGGTGTACGGGGAATCCCTACTTGAGGACATCGTGCCCTTTCCCTCGTCATACTTGCTTGGAGTTCTGGTGCTCATCCTCCTACTGTCGTGAGCTCTTGGCTCGTTGACCATGTAATCGATTTCATAGCCCCTTTCATGATTCTGGGCATTTTTCCCTTCTTTCAAGTTTGGACTATGCTTTTAGTGAAGTCACTAAGAATGGTGCGCATGTCCTCGACGGTGATAGGGGTATCTTTTGGTTGTCTCATGACTGCGGCGTTGGAATCTGAGGGAAGGTTACCCTTAATAAGTGATCCAAGAGATCTTTCTCTTCTCCCTGAGGGCCCGGATCCGCCTTGACTGGTGAGATCATGGTCTTTAGGAGTTGGATTCCTGCCAGATCTTGGATCTGTCATGGCTCTCAACGAAAGTACCAAATGATAAAACCTAATAAGCTTTATCCTTAAAAAGAGAGCTGACAGCAGAAATAGTTGAGCCGATCGAATCGCTAGACCTGCAAAAGGGAGTGCCCAGTTGGAACCGGACTTTAGCACTCTGAAACTTAAATCAATAGCTTTATAGAGAGAGAGTGATTTTAAAGAGAGAGAGTCTCAGATATTCAATACCTGGTGTCATTGTGTTTTAGACTACTTATAGGAGTTTTTTGGAGGGATACTTGAATATCTTGGGAGGTGATAACCGACAGTCAGAGTAGGTGAGCAGCGATATGACAGGAAATAAGTAAAGAGTATGGGAGTTGACTTGTGTTAATAGGTTGATAAGATGAGTTGTTCCATCAGTCCAATTGGACATTATCCTTTTCTGATTTATCTTCCAACTCACGCCTTATATTTTTGTTATTGGACTTGGGCTTTTTCAAATATTGTTGGATTATGTTAATTGAATCTTTAGAAATATATTTTTCATAATTATCAAAAAGAGTCAAAGATTGTATTAGCTTCCATTAATAGAATTATTTATATTAGTATGATAGTCTCTAATTATATGTATTTTTTAAAAATTTTTTTATCACTTTTTAAGGATTAGAGCATAAATTTAATAATTTTGAGTGAAATTAATTCTCAAAACGTCTTGTACTGATAAACAATTCAAAATTCCGTCGGTCTACGCAAAATGAACAAGAGATCCATAATGCGTTTGCGTCAGCCATGTGCCAAGTCGTGTTCTTTCTTATATGCTGGCCGTTCCCATGCATTCTTGTGAAAGCCATCTCCCTTATTGATATGGGCAACCCACTGTTAATTCACTTTTTAACAGGGGAATATTTTTCTGATTTTGACACCGGGTTTCTTGAACTCGAGACTTTACTTAGTCATCAGATACAAATAACTGGTGTATGAACCCTAGAAAGCATAGTAGTTTTACATGATGGAACCTGATATCTGGTACTTAAAATGATGCATAATCGAGTTCTTGTTCTTTCTTTTCATGTTTCTATTAGGACAACTGGTCCAAGATTTCTCTGTCTCCATCAGACGCAACCTGCATTAATACTCTTGTGTTTATTGGTATTATCCAAAACTACTATGGTCCCATAATAGTGTCCAAAATGTTGTTGAAAGGAACAAATAATTGTGGACCACGAATTCTATCAGGTTTATTAGATGAATACGCAACTCGAGCATTGTAGTTCTCCAACAATTGTATTTTAACTGCTTCACCTCCTGTATTTTTTGCTTGTGTACTGTATTTTTGCCTTCACATCCAGCACTTAATTGAAAGTTTGAAAGATTCCGGTTTCAATTTTACTTTTAAGATCATAATTCGATATTAAACATCTCTTATAAAAAATTAAAAAACAGAGAGTAAATTTCAATTTGTTTACGTGTATTATTAATTTAGATTCATCAGTAAAAGTATAAAATTAAGGAGATTAGAGAAGAAAACTCTAATAGAATAGCAATTATATGAATTTTTACATGTTCTTAATTATGCTCACAACTCAATTCAGGTTTTCTTGTAGTTTTAAGCTTATTTATGGCCTTTTCTTCTGGGTCGGGTTTGGTGGTTTATGCTGATGTGGAGTGAAAGAGACCATGAATTGCCCACAGATATTTTTGCTGATGGGCCTGCACTAGGGAGTCTTAGGTTTACAGTTCTATCGGAAAGTTCTGGATAGTTTTCATTTTACTATACAAAATAATTAAATTTTGCAAGATGTTGAAAATTGGTTTGCATTTCATCCAACAAGTAAAATGGGTGCCCTTACTCCTTACCATTTTGGAGAAATAGTTCACACATGTGAAGCCCTCGGTTGAAGATCCACATGAAGCACTTTCTTCTTGAACTGGGAAACATATTTGTCATTTTCTCCGTCTGCCATTTCTATGTCTAAGCAATCCTTCTTTTCAGCATAAATGTTAGCGATGGCAACGGTTGCAAAATATAGCAAAAATATTGCAATTGTTATTGATAACACCAAAAAATATAAAGGTTAAAGGTCCAAATATTCCGAAAAGAGTTCAAAATGAAGGTCCTATCCAATCAAATTTAACTTCTCCCTAATAGGCAAAAATCGTCTGACGCATACCACCATCTAATCGTCGTTACCTACAAGAATAGGCTATGTTTGCCACAGAGTTGAACTACTATTTAACACACTGCTTGTAACTTTTCCAGCTCTATAAATAGCAAGTTCCTTTCTAAGAACACCTCTTCTCTTTCTAAATAATATAAACTCTCTTTCTAAGAGATTTCTTTCCCTTTGCTAACTTAAGCATCGAAGTGTCGGTGCCCGGATCAACCAGGTCAGCACCCATTTTTACAGATCTATCCACAACATTTCGATCAAGGTCAGTTAGCCATCATTTCTCTTGTTCACTTCAACGTAGAGACATCTCGTCTCTATAAAATTTTGTGATTTATTATTTGCTGCTTTCGTTAAGAGTCAACGGCTGAGTTGAAACGTCTAGCCCCCGCATTCCATGAAAAAGTACGAATTTATGACCATATGATGAACATGCACGATCTCTGTGAAAGCCTTCGAGCCCACACAAAAACCGTATGGCGAACATGCATGATCTCTGTGAAGGTCTCTAAGACTACATGAGAGATCATCATACGATGAGCATGGAGTACCACAGAGAAAAAGGTAAAATGCGCAAATTTCGTAACAATCCCTGAGACTACACAGGAAGTCAGATAAGTAGGGGCAGAATTCTAAGACTAAAAGAAAGCAAAAAGCCACGCGCCATGATCGAAAGAAAGCATAACATCTCTCTTTCGGTCCGCTACGCAAATGGTGCAAAAGACTCCCAGAAGTAGCCTACTAGGAAAGATATTGGGAGGAATGAAATGCCCCCCCTCTTTATATCTCTAGGTGAATCAGGCGAGGCCCAACACCAGAGCCAAAAGACTATATATCTCGGGAGCGCCTTCCTTTTTGAAAACTCAGCCAGTTTAAAAGATATTGAGAAAAGGAAGTTGGATTGGAGAAAATAGACTTCAAAAGGAGATAACATCTGGCACAATGTCTTGCGGATGAAGACAACTGGAGGGACGTCAGATAGGAAAGGAAAAAAAGATGTGAAAACCACACTCCCAGATGACCTAAATCGAAAAGCAACAAAGCCCGACCTAGCCTTAAAAGAAAAACGTCTCAGATGAAGAAGGCTCTAAAAGCATGCCCCTTTGTTTTCGAGCTAAAACAACGAGAATACGAAGGTCGACTGAAGTACGTTTCTTATCCCAATCGAAAGATCAATGAAAATCATAGATATTTCGATCGAAAGATCGATGAAAATCACTGTTGTCCTGATTGAAAGATCGATGAAAATCATCATTATCCTGATTGAAAGATCGACGAAAGTTGTCATTGCTTATACATTGATGTACATGTTGCTAAAAGTAATAAAAATAAATCAGGAAGTTTGTTGAAAGCATCACATAAAACATCTATGGCTAATCAAAAGATTTCATAAACATCTTGCACTCAAGGCACGATGAAATCTGAAAAACAAAAAAAGATTAACCATGGCCTAAGAAAGGGAGAGTAAAAAAGCAATAGAAATGGAAAAACGCGCTAATCTATAGGCAATGCTATGGTAAGGAATCGACTGATCGTCCATTCGTATTCTTAATGATAAGCATCAAAAGGAGCTAAAAAAAAAAAAGAAAAGCAATCAAGAGGCCCCATGGGAGAAGTAGAGCAAGCGGTATAGATAACAAAAAGAAGCATGGACAACCAGTTCTATTTATAGTATGAAGAAATACATGGCAATTACAATAAAATAGCCAAAAGCAATCAACGGTCATAACAATAAAAGGTCACCAAGACTGAAGAACTACAAAAAATAGTTGGCTGCAACTGCTCACCCAAAGACGCGATCGAGGGATGATCTCCAAAGGCACCAGGTTATCTTCAAGTCCAAGCAGGTCCTGATCCAAAACTTAAAAATCATCTGAAGAAAAATGCAACATACAATGAAGAAAAGGGTGTTCGATCGGATTGACGGGACTCCCAGTTTCACCAATCTACTGGCACACTACAAAACCCACGTATTTAGCCTACCTCATGTCATATCGCCGCTCATATGTCCTGAAAACTGATAAGCAAAACTTGATATTAACAATGCGGATCTCAAAAGAGCAAACCGATCAGGGTGACTCAATCTCTCTACAAAGATAAGTATCACTCGATTACCATTACTTCTTTACAAGTTTTTAGCAATATCTTTTTACTTAAGGCCTTAAAAAAAGGCCAAACACATAAAAAGGCTAGATATGGAACATTCAAGGAATAAAGTTCATTCAAAGTACAAAGTATATAGATAACGCTTTTCCTATCAAAAAAAAAGTACAAGGCCACAGAGTTTTCTGCCCCATCCAGAAAAAAAAAGAAGAAAAAGGAATAGAAGAAGAGAAGAAAAAGCAGGACTACAAGGAGAAAAAAGGACGAGAGCCGCGCCGCCACCTTTGCAACGAGATTACCCCTCATTGATAGCTTCTTCCGAACAGGTCAGCATTAGAAAAATGGAAAAAAAAAATGATAAATGCAAATTTATCTATGTTTTAATGTGTTTTTACTATATTTTTTAGGATAGTTTTATGTTAATTTAGTTGTTTTAATAGTTAGTTTCTTCAATTGATGTTTTAATTGTCTAATTAAGTATTTTTGGTGTTTTTAGGACTAAATTGAAAGAATGATGAAGGATTTGATGGGAAGTTTGCCTTTTGGGATGCAAGATTAACTCACGATTTTGGATGTAGCTTAACACTCCGTGGAGTGTAAATCCACTCCGTGGAGTGTCAAGACACTCTGCCGAGTGATAGAAGGAAGGAATTGCTTTGCTATGCCGAGTAGAAGCACCTTGCTCTACCGAGTGAAGATCAAGGACTTGCCTTGCTCTGCCGAGTGAATGAAAGAGGAAACTTCTTGCTCCACCGAGTGATGCCTTGCTCCACCGAGTGTGTCGATTCTCAAAGGGCGCAAGGATTTCCAAGGTTCTTAAATAGGAAATTTTGTTTAGGGAATGAAATAGGAAATAAAAGTTAGGGTTGAATCTTCCTTCATCATATAAAAAGAAACATTTTTATTGGGGCGAGGAGAGAGTTTTTTTTTGGAAGCTCTAGGTTTTCTTTAGTTTTTGGGGAATAATATTTTTGATGAAGAACATGAGTAGCTAAACTCCTAATTCCGATTCAAGGGTGATTCGATTCCAATTGTAATCTTGTGAGGCTTCGAACTCAACAAGGATTTCTTCAATCTAAGTAATTCTATTTCCTTGTTCTTAATTTCTATGAATTATTTGTATTGATTAACTTGACGCCTTATTTCAATATTAATTTTTCTATTGCTATCCATGAGTTTGTGATCCGTAATTGTCATGAATGATTGATTCTAGTAGCAAAGAATTGGCTTATGTGTGTGTGATTTCGGCTTTCCGATTTACATAGCTTGCATAATAAATTCTAGGGAAATAAGGATGCAAAATTAATTGATTTGTAGCTATCTCGATCAATCAATCTTTGTCTTAGTCATTCTCATTAACTCTTAATGCTATCATTGAAATGATATGGAACGCTATCGTGCCCAGTTAAATCAATGGTAAGATTTGATTTTAAATGCTTTGTTTGAGTCAATTGCATTAGGAGAATTATTGCTTTCTACGGCTTTTCCGATTAAGTAGACTAAGTTCTTGGATTGAGAAATTAATCTTTAAGCCTATGATCAAAAGTTACAATTGGATGAGATTTACACCTTTGAATTGGAATTTTGGTAAGATTGATTTTCATTTGATTCAATATTTTTGCTTTCTATTATTTTCTTGTTAATTTACTTTTAGTTTTAATCCAAAGATTCAAAACCCCCCATTTGCTTTATATTTTTGTTTTCAACATTGAGAAATTAATCATCATAGTTCTCTTGGGATTCGACCTGGTTTCACTATTTCTACAAGTTAGTTTAGATGAATCAGTATTTATTTTTGGAGGGCGTCCACAACCCGATCAAATACAGACATGTATCCTCTATCATGATCAGCAGAAAGTCCAGGGCTGAGAGAGAAGGACAACAAAGGTGGAAAGCTGTATGGCTCGCTATTGCAAGCCATATCCAGATAAGTCAAGGCCCTGCTTTTCATTCATTTTCCTAAAATAAGAAAGTTGATAGCACAAAAATGAAAGGTCTGGAGGTCTCATCATCAAAACTTAGCGGCCAAGAAGTAGCAGAAGAAATCACAAGAGAAAATAGGAAAAGATAATATAAGAGGAACAATGGAAGGAAGCCCCTTTTATAGACACCTCCAAACATCTTGTAAAGGCATTAATGAAAATACCATGTGTCAAAGCTCATTAAGACAATTGAAAATCGAAGCGCCAATAGGAGAAATCAACCGTCAAAACTCAAAAAATGAAGCGACCGCCATTAAATCAGGAGAAGCGAAACGATGCCTGACAAAAACGTCAAGATAATTGATTGATGAAACAAAGCACTCGAAGTCCAACTTACATAGGACAAACAGAGCACACCTCAATCAATGATCACACGACTAAAATCCCATTACCATATTTCAAATCCTTTTTGGGAAAACAAGCACCAAATGACCACGGTCACAAACATGAGGCAACCAATGACCATATTAGGTAATTTCGCTCCTCCCCTGACCATTATCATTAAAAATTATCTGACCGCAACAACTGTTGCAAAATATAGCAAAAATATTACAATTGTTATTGATAACACCAAAAAATGTAAAGGCTAAAGGCCCAAAAACTCCAAAAAAAAGTCCAAGATGAAGGCCCATGATGGTCCCATCAACTAAGGGACCAAAGACAATGATTAAGGCTGTCCAATCGAATTTAACCTCTCCCTAACAGGCAGAAGTCGTCTGACACATGCCACCATCTAATCGTGGTTACCTATAAAAATAGGTTATGCCTACCACAGAGTAAAACAACTATTTGACACACTGCTTGAAGCTTCCCCAACTCTATAAATAGTAAATTCCTTTCTGAGAAGCACACATCTTCTCTCTCTAAATAATGTAAACTCTTTTTTTAAAAGCTTTCTTGCCCTTTACTAACTTAAGTATCGGAGTGCCTGCACCTGGATCAAACGGACCAGCACCCTTTTTTACAAGTCTATCCATGGCATTCTGATCGGGATTAGTCCCCTTCTCAGCCATCATTTCTCTTATTCACTTCAACGTATAGACATCTTATCTTTATGAAATTTTGTGTTTTATCAGTTATATAATGATAGTTTTATAGGTTTTTCTCGTTGTCTTAAATTATAACAATAATTTAAACATTTTTTTTATATTACAGTTTAAAAATATTTTAAATGTATTGTCTGATAGAATAAATCAGTAAAAATGTATTACAATGGATGTATGATATTGTAATGATATAAGTGATGCTGCTTCTTTTCTTTTGAATCGTATTTAGGGCAAAATCAAAGGGAAACAGATATTTTTGGTATAGTTATTTAAATCAATCAACTAGCCTTTCTTATGTACATAAAAATTCTTGTTAGACCCAGCTCATGAATTATAGTTACTTTTATAACTATGAAGTTAATTTTGTGCTCAAAGTAATGCAAAATGATCACAAAAATAGTCAGAATATATGTATGTTGGATTTAATTAAAAAAAAATACCCATTCCCTTCCACAAATATAAATTTATTTTTCATTTTAGTTTATTTCATAATATATATATATATATATATATATATATATATATATATGCGCGCGCTTTCCTTTTAGATCATAGTTAACAAATGAATTGTTTAATATGTTGTTATTTACTTGCTTTGTCATCAACAACCTTCTTAAATTTTTTATATTTTCTCTTTTTATTTATTAAAATATTTTAAATTTATGTAAATCATAATGTCATTTTTTATTTTACAAATTTTCAAATTAAAAAAAATAATTATCTTGCTTTATATAATATATATTAATGAAAAATTACATATGAATCGGTGATATACTAGGAAAAATATTGGTAAAATTTTGTTTTTAAATTAAACTAACTAATTTTCTTAATCTATGGGAAGAAGAAAGAAATAAATCTATATTTGCGGAACTGAGGGATTAACACATGTAAGTGTTTAAATGTTAGAAAATGACAACTGCGCTATGTTTAAATTAAATATGCCAAAAATCAGAATAAGTGTTCATTTGATTTTTTTTTTTCTTTTCGTTTTCAAAAGAGAGAGAATTTAATGATTGCAATATAACAACAGAATGTTGTCGTCCACAACTTGGCCACCCATAACAGTATTTGGATTTAAAAGTATCATTTGAACCATTTTAGTCAAAAATAACAACAGAGTTATCTCCTATGCACCAAGAACTTGCCATTTCTTGAGCATGAATCTTTTATTAGCATGTTTAACCTTTCTGCTAGGCAGCTTGCTTGCTTTTACACTTCAAATCTTCTACTTTTCACCCATATCTCCTGCCTTGCTTCATCTCCCCCCACCTTCTTCTCTTCCCACAAACACCAAGTTACAGGTATTGATTAAAGAGCTTCGATTTGGCCTGTTCATATTGCAATATTTATCTATCTATTTTGCTGTTACAGGAAGTGATTAAACTTGGAGAAGGGATTTTACAAGGTCCTGAGGATATTTGTGTGGACAAAGAAGGTGTACTATATACAGCAGTTAGAGATGGATGGATTAAAAGAATGCA
Source organism: Excoecaria agallocha (assembly GCA_037975025.1). Lineage (NCBI taxonomy): Eukaryota > Viridiplantae > Streptophyta > Magnoliopsida > Malpighiales > Euphorbiaceae > Excoecaria > Excoecaria agallocha. The sequence continues at coordinate 36,584,904 of CM075818.1, forward strand.
TAAAAATGAACCCTGGGAGAATTGGAAGAAAATTGACAGTAATGCTTTACTTGGTATCACAACCACCATTCATGGCGGTCTTATTGTTTGTGATGCTGAATTGGTATATTATCATTCTCAAACTCTACTTTACTTCATATTTGAAACTCATTCATCTAATTACCAAAGATTTGTATGATCACAGGGTTTGCTAAAAGTTACAGAAGATGGAATAACAGTTCTTGCATCAGAAATTAATGGCTCCAAAATAAGGTAAATTTTGTGTGTTTAAATACTGTCTAGGTTGCTGCACTCAATGATCGAGTATGTATCTCGTAATGCAAGTGAATCAATATTAAATTCCTTAACTTTCTCAGGACAACTAATGCCATTTTGATCCGATGCCACATAGATTACTTGGACACTTGACTGAGGAGGTGTCAAATTAGCAACCTTTGCCTTATCTCTATTAGAGATCATGGTTTGGAATTATATGATGAGAATGCATTGCCCTTCCCCTGTCAAACTATTGTTCCCTTCTGCAACTGATTGGATATTAATAATGAGTTATAAGGAAAATGCCAGTATGCCAATGTGTTTATTAGACCTCAGTTTCTTAATGATTCCATTATCGTTAGTTTAAGCATATGGCCTTTGTTGATATCGGTAATTCAACTAGGTTCACGGATGCAGTGATCGAAGCATCAGATGGTAACATCTATTTCAGCTCAGCAAGCACCAAATTTGGATTCCTCGATTGGTATCTTGACGTTCTTGAGGCTAAAGCTCATGGCCAGTTACTCAAGTATGATCCTTCATCAAATGAGACTTCATTTCTGCTTGAAGGGTTATGCTTCACTAATGGTGTTGCTCTCTCTCCACATGAAGATTATCTAGTTTTCTGTGAGTCTTGGAAGTAAGTAATCTGGCCTTCTTGCTACACATGGAATCACACTTTTCATTGTCTGCTAGGCTATTGCTATCCAAACCAATCCTTACTTTCAGCAATATGATATTGCTTCTTTCTTTCTTATCAGATTTAGGTGCCAAAAGTATTGGCTGCAGGGCAAGAACAAAGGAAAAACAGAGATTCTTGTTGAGAACCTTCCTGGCGGACCCAATAATATCAATCTAGCTCCAGATGGATCTTTCTGGATCGGTTGTTGCAGGTACTTAAATTCTATTAACATGTGTTATCAAGTATAAATAAGTTTTGTGCTGAAAGCAATGATGTATGACCACAACTTATTTTGCTGCAGTTGGCAGCTGATGGGCTTGAGTTTGTGCACTCCTCAAAGCAAATAAAGCACTTGGTGGCATCTTTTCCCCAACTGGTTAAGAGAGTCACAAGCGTTTACAAGAAAGCATCAGTCATAAATGTAGCAACTGATGGGAAGATTATTAGGAAATTTGATGATCCTGATGGAGAAGTGATGACTTTTGTGACTTCAGCTTTGGAGTACGAGGGTCATCTCTACTTAGGAAGTCTGAACACCAACTTCGTCGGAAGATTGCCACTGAATGCTGCATAGTTTTGGATCATTGGGAAATTATTTTGTTTGATAAACTATAATTATATTGAAGCGCAGTAGGGAAATCCAAGATGAGCTTAGTTCTAGCATTCCCTTGCCCGCTAAATGGCCCCATGATTGAAAAGAGACGATGTGACCATCAAGCACCAAATAACTATTAACCATTCTTTGCTCACAAATTTTTCATTTAGGCAATAAGCATGTCAACCTTCTTCATAAGGACATTTTCCACTAACCAGCCATAACATTTGCCAGTGCCATGGTGCTGGCAAGAAAAGGTATTTCCTTAATGCAAATTATTTAGTTAATTTTCATATATTAATAGAGAAAAGAAAATGGATAAAACAAATGCACAGATTGTATTAGAAAGAGCACAATTTCTGAATTTCACAAGCGACCTGGGAATGTAATTCAAAATTAGTCTCTCCCTCTCCTATCCATTCCTTAACTTGTATTTGGCTCAGAAAATTAATCACGTTCACAAATGGCAGTCAAGTGTTCATCAATCTCCTCAGTTGACAACACTCTGAAATTTTGATTTTCAGCTCTTACAACTCCTACCTGCAAAACACAACGGATTTATTTGATTGCTAGCACAAGCATTTAGTCATGCAAAACTGAAGTTGTCAAAAGCCATTGCCTAAACATAAAACTGCATATTACTTTCCGCGTAGAACAAATGCCTTCCATTCTTGGCAGCAAAACCAGAAACATAATTCCAATAATCCAAATCGTATCGGAAATATGACCTTTTTTTGGATCAGAACATATGTAACACACAGTGTCCATTGGAAAGAAATTAAACTTACACTAGAAAAGTTCTATTAATGACCTCAGTTACTTTCATTGTGAGCACATTAAAATCTTTCATCTTTGGTCATCCAATTTTATCATCACTGAACAATTTAGCATGGCAAAGGAAAAAAAGGGAGAATGAAGTCTAATACCTCAATCTCAGTTGCCTTGAAGTCCTCTTGAAGAACAGATTGCAAAGCAGAAATAGCAGTCTGCAAGACAGCAGCAGCATGCACAATTAGGGCCCTTAAAAATATAAGGTCAATAATGGCGGAACAAGCAAGATATTGTAAAAATCATCTACGAGCGTTTCCCCTGATTGGTAAAATAATCAGATAAGAAACCAAGAATCTATAATGTTAATCTGATAATCCAGAATATTTCTATTTCTAAGCATAAATTTATTATTCCACACAAATTACCAGATGACTGATCATCTCTCTATATACTTTTTCCCATGGAATACTTCAAGAATATTTTATTAAATCCAATTAACACATGTCGAAAATGCATCATTGATTCCCATGTGAATCTCAAAACAAAGAAAATGGAAGAACTTAGCTTAAAAGGCCAAATTTCCTCTCAGACAATAATGAATTAACTGACAGGTATAATAGCCAGAGAATACAAAGGGAAAACTTCATAGGCAGAATATATGAAAGAGATGACGAGAAGAATGCATATGCAGTATAAGTTCTCAACCATACTTCATATTCCAAAGTTACAAACACAATTTCCAATTGACACTTTTAGTAAAAATGTCCAAAGATAACTTCCTCTCTTCCCTCCACCTCTTTTTTTTTTTTTTTTGAGCTTAGCTATCAGAAATCATAATATGTGCACTTCTCACCAACTTCCTTATTAAGAAATGGGAAAACACATACCTGCACAGTTTCCTCATAAGAGAAAGTAGGGTCATTTTTCATTTTCTTCTCCAAGAAATTGATAGCCTCTTGTTCTTTCAACCCAGCACTTGTAGCCTGCAATATATATAAAAGCAAGTTCCAGAAGCACAGAAGGTCTCAATTAAAAAAGGAAGCTGAAAAGAAAAAACCAACACACATAAATTAATGAATTATTTTTCCCCAATGAAAAGAAGTATCATAAATTTACAATAATCAACTTTTTTACTGATAAGTGGTGCAATTAGTACATTGTTGAACGTTTCTTAAAAATTTTACAGCTCATTTTTAAAATAGCTCCAAGGAATATGTTTTCTTTTAGTTATACTAAAGGTGCAAACAGTTTGATTTACCTACAATATGGAATCTCCCTCAGATAAATCAGCATCAATTTCTAACTACAAAACTACTAGTTGAGAAAAACCTATTTGAAGCAAATTCCATAGTGTTTGTGGGTGGAAATTGAAAAGCAAAATTAATAGCACTATATTATTTTGCTCCTCTGATTATAGTCTACAAGCAGCTCACAAGATGAATGTCTACCTCAAACCCATGCAAAATATGTTAAAGATCACCAGGAATTGGGTTTTTGTGTATTTGCATGCAATTCAGAGACAACATCCGTATTAAAAATAACTCAATAAAATAGTGCATGTTGGTGAAAGAATCAGCTAGCTATCAACCTTGTGGCCATAAAAGTGGCCAGCTGGATCGCACTTGTAGAGTTGAGGCCCATTCTCTTCATCAATACCCAAAACCATAGCAACTTCAATGTAAATACAAGAAAGATGTTAGAACAAATATTAGCAACTACTTGGAGTTGGCTAGGCGGATATGCATCTATTTATCCAAATATAATAATATAAATAAATAGACATCTATATATATTCTTGAATCCAAGCATTTTAGGAGCTCCCACACGAAGCTCAACCATATAGAGCATTAAACTTTGAGTGTGTGTGTGTGGGAGAGAGAGAGAAAGAGAGAGATAGAGCAGAAATTATAAAGAATAGATGGCATACCTACTCCGAGTGGCCTCATGTAAGCATGCTGAGTATAAACCTGCGATTTGTCTGCAATCCTACATGCACCATAGAAATGCTTATAATCTCATAAGTTTATTAGTTGAAATTAACATAAGCCCAAAGATTCAATCCACATGACTACAAATTCAGCATCAAAGAAAATCTTAAGAATGCAATAACAATGCCATACCATTTGGCCAATACATCCACAGGCATTTCATAACCATATCTGAACCGAAACTCTGCTGCCTCATTCCGAGCTTGTTGGACCAAAGTCCTTGCATCAGCTGCAAATTATTAATTGGAAATCAGACAAAAGAAAGTCTCAAGAATAAACCAGAACAATTTGTAAAAAGTGAAGCAAAGAAAAGTTTCAAATCTTGATGCACATCTATTTGTGAATAGCTCAAAGGCACCAGTTCAATCCAGTCCTAGTTTGCAAGATTACATTTTACTTCAATTTTGTATTAATCGTAGGAGGAAAGCATCCATTGATGCGTGTGAATGTACATATGTGAAGATACTTCCAGCCGCATAAGTCTAGAAAAGAAAATAGAAATAGGAAGAGTTACAGCACTAAGGTTTTCATTATATTATTTATACACTTTGGCCATCTCCGAATTAGTTTAAATCACTCATCATGATGAGAATAATGGCCTCAAAAACCCAGTGACATTTCCAAAAACCAATACTACCTCATCTCAATATAAACGATGCAGAGAAAATGAGATCTTTACATGACAGTCCTTACATTCCTGTTATCACCTATCTTTAGTTTTTAACTTTTCCTGCCAGGAAATCAATTATTCTTCGCAATGCACACATCAGAGACAAAACTTCTTTCAAAAATATTAAAATCAGCAGTCAGTAAACTTAAACTGCATCTTATCATAAACACCAAGAGTTCACTTATTACTTCGATGCCATTCCACAAGAGGGAAGAAGAAGCTGACCTGTCATGCCGGTGGCCAGCAATCCAAGGAACTTGGTAATAGGGAAAAGGTGGGTGACACTAGTCTGATCCAGAAGCTTGTCCTGCTCATTTTTCAAATCGTTAATCACCCAATTTAAGCAAGAAAATCAATTTCAATAAATGAGAAACTTTTTATTTTTTAATTTTGTTATTTTAGAAGAAAAATATCACTGACCGGAACCTTCTTCTGTGTGACAACGCAGACAGAGTCCTTCCCACGAACTCCAATTGACGTAATGGCAGCGGCCTTCACAGCCTTAAACGCATATTCTGCAAAGATTCCCTCGAAAGCTAAGAAAAGAAGCCAAGAAAATGAAAATGATTCGACGAGAAGTAAAGAGAAGATATTGAGAGGCATACCAACTTGGAAGAGACGACCTTCAGGGGAGAAGATGGTGATATGGCGATCGTAGCCCCCTCCACTTTCTCTGCTCATGCTTTGTTTTCTTTATCTTTGAACTCAGATTATTGGGTTTCGAAGAAATCTTTCTTTCGATTTCCAATTGCGAAGCTTTTCAATGGGGGAACTTAAGTTTGATTTGATTTTCATCAGCAGCTGACTCGCTGAGCAAGAAAACTGAGAGCTTACTGTGTCCAAAACACCCTCTCATTTTTTCAATTATTTCAATTGCGTTTATACGCAGTGTCGTTATGTTTTATTGAGCCGATGTTGTTTCCGCTGCCGTTTTCTCTTGGCGGTTGTCAAGGACAAGACGTTTGGGTTGGACAAAAGATCGAAGTTTTTTTACTACTCAGATTTAGCTCACTGGACTTGAAACGACGAATCAACAGCCCACTTATGAAGTTCTTGCCAAAACTGTCGTGTCGTTTCAATTGAAGAGTTAATTTCCAAGTTCCGTGGCTCAGGAATTAATGAATTATTGGCCAATGATGGTTTACAACTTCTTGCTAATAGGGGTGTGCATCGGTCGGATTTGGATAAATTCGATCCGAATCCGATTAACCCAAAATCCAAAATTTATATATTTTCTTCACCCGATCCGACTCTATATAAATATTGAATCCATATTTGAACAATCCGATTTTCCGGATCCCGACCCGAACAACCCGATTAATCCGAAATTAATTTTTTTAATTTACATATTTAAATTAAAATCTCAAATTAATACAAATAAATAATATTAAATATAATAAAAAATATTTTAAAAATACAACAAACTAACAATTTCAAAATTATATTAAATATATATTAATTAATATAGTAGAAAAATTATAATTTTTTTATTTATATATTTAATTTTCGGGTTGTTCGGGGTTAGTCGGGTTTCATCCGACCCGAAACCCGATTAACATATATATCAAAAACCGATCCGACTTTAACAACCCGATTAACCCCACCCAATTTTGCCGGTTCGGTTCGGATTGATCAAGTTGATCGGGTCGGTTCAGTTTTTGCACACCCCTACTTGCTACAATGTCATGCCTTGGAAAAACTTACAAAAATAAACTATAATCATTTATTCATGTTGCCTTAATGATTGGCTTCATAAGACCGTCCCAATTATTTGAAGAATACAATACGTGCTGGTCCAGCTTTCTTTTACAAATAGGATAGTCCTTAAAAATTATAATGCACTCTGCTCCAGTAGTATATGCCTCTCCTATGCAGCAGACTGCCCGGCTGTCCTTTTCACGAAATTCTTTATGTCAAAAACATCATTACCCATCTTAGTGATGACACCCTGCTTGTACAACACAAATAATTAGACATATATCCACAACATACTCTGATTTTGAAGTTTCCATATCTAAAGGAGAGCAAGAAAGAGCAACCTTTTCTGTTATGATACCAGTAATCAATTGCGCAGGTGTAACATCAAAAGCAGGGTTCCATACAGAGATCCCAGATGCAGCAACTTGCTCTCCAAGTCCACCGCGTGAATTTAACAGTTCTTTAGGTGATCTTTCCTCTATTACAATTTGTTTTCCAGAGGACAGGGACAAATCAATGGAGGTCAATGGTGCAGCAACAACAAATGGAATGTTGTGATGAGCTGCACATAAAGCAAGGCTATAGGTCCCAATCTTGTTAGCTGCATCACCTGCAATTTTATTGTACACATTGGTGAATAACGCTTCAGAACTAATATGTAGATCATATGAATAATTTCTTCAATTGTGTACCATTTGCAGCCACTCGATCTGCTCCAACAAATACAGCACTCACTTGGCCGTCTTTCATTAAAGCAGCTGCAGCAGAATCTGCTATAAGAGTAGCAGGTATTTTATCATGCACCAATTCAAAGGCCGTGAGTCTAGATCCCTGCAGTCAGAATTGAAATTTACAGATAAATGGTGGGAAAGTTGCGGTCTTTATCATAATCCAGTTTTGATAATTGATGCGACAATAATGAAAATTGAAATTCACCTGATTGAATGGACGAGTTTCTGTGCAATAGGCCCTCTCTAACACTCCTTCAGCGTGGAGTGCACGAACAACACCTAGGGCAGTACCATATCCAGCTGTTGCCAAACTGGTAAAAGAAAAAAATAAGGCAAGATTGGTACAATAAAACACCTCCTTACTTTTCTCTGCTAATAACAAGAAAAAGAGGATTATAATTAGAAAACACAGACATGATAAGAGCAGGACCTGCCAGTGTTGCAATGGGTCAGAACAGAGAGCTTATTGGAGTCTTTCAGTCCATTCCGTATAAAATTCGCTCCATGTAATCCGATAGCTTTATTGGACGCAACATCATCTTTGAGCATAATTTCCGCAGCTTCAATGTAAGCCTATTAGAATGTGAAAGTAATGGAACAAGATATTAGATACAATACTCTTGGACAACGTATGCTCATAATTGAAATTGGTGTAAGCAAAATATACTAAGTATAACTACTTCATCTACCTAGAACAGCCTATTTGAATTTTGTTCCACGTGTAGTCAGTTTTTTTTCATGTATCTGGTAAAGATTAACTTGAATTTAAGGCCAATTAGCACCTGGAAAACACTTTTTGACTCAGAAGTAGTTGCCCGAGCCTGTGATATAACTTCTTTAAGTTTTGCTGCAGCATCTGACAGATTCACGGCAGTTGGCCGGCTGAGGAAAGATGAAACACAAATCTTTAATCAGCCAATCCAGTAAAAACAATTAAATTAGCTACAATTTAAACAGCTATGCCAATTTCGCAAACACTAAGTCAAGTGAAGTCATTGACAACATCTCCACAGAAGATTGTCTCAATTGATTGCAATTCAAAACCGTTAAGGCAATAACCAACAAGCTAGATTAAAGGTTGGTGTCAACTGTCAAGAGTCAACCACATGAATTACCTCGAAACTAGATATTCCAGTTTTCTTGAAGAGAAAAGAGGCAGCATCATCCGGAGTCCCATTAAAATCATTCAAGTTAAACACTTCCACTGCAAGAGAAAGGGCTGCAGCAATAGCAATAGCAGGCGCCCCACGGACCACCATCTCCCGTATGGCAGACCTGGTCCATTATAAATTGCTTACATGTATGATTTGCCATAAACTTCCAATAACAAGCTTGCAGAGCATAAGAAGAACACCTTCTTCTCAACAAACATAGAATAAACGCCTATTGCACATTTCAACGGATACCAAAATTTATTCAAGAAACTATGACATCCGCAAACAGAAAATCAATTTAAAGATCAAAAAAAGGGGTTTAAGAAATGATACCATCCATCAGATGAGTCCTTGATATCAAGATATAAAGTCTCAAGAGGAAGCTTTCTCTGTTCAACAACAAACAAATTTTCGATTTAGCAAAATAATTTAGTTTCCCGTGGCAATTGTTCAGAGCGAGAGAGAGAGAGAGAAAAAATAGACCTGATCGAGGAGCTGAAGTGAGCCACGCTTGTAGCAGATAGAAAGGAGAGTGTTGTCAGCTTCAAGACCAGAGATGGAGTTCGAATGCCTCTCCATATTAATTGGAACCTAAAATCAGAAACTTTATATTGCTGTTTAGCAGGCAGCAGCCAAGGAAAACATAAGAAGTGGAGCATTTACCTGAACTCCTGATTTTTTTGAGCTCTAGCTCCTTCCCCTCTTCTCTTTCCTGTAAATGTGCACAACCGCCGCCCACTGCCCAACAGAGCGGCTTGATTCTTGCCGTAATGTCTTTTTTAGCGACTGACGTCGTTTTTTGTTTTTGATCTGAATTAAAAAATAATAAATTAAAAAAAAAAGAGAAAAAGAGAGCAAGTTAATATAGAACAATATGTTCTACCTTTTTTTATTTCTTTTATTTTTGGCTTAATTCATAATTAGTCCGTTCAACTTGTAAATTTTTGTTATCTCGGGCCCTTAGCTTATATGATTTCCATATAAACACTTACAGTTATAAAATTTAATGAAACTAAACATCTCATTTTGACCGGTCATCCTACGTGGCAAAAAAACATATGATGTGGCATTTGCAGGTGTGCATCACGCGTTGTAGGAGCGTGAAGCACCAAATTTCCCCCCTTTTTCAATGGTAAAATCCCTAATTCGATATAAAAATCTAATTTTTGCGTAGTTATAGACTTGATTTTCATCTTCTTCTACCTCTATCCATTATCAAAGCTACTAAAATTTTTTGTCCATTATCACAAGCAAAAAGAGCGCGAAGATACAACAGAAGACTGTAAATGGAAAAAATTTCAGAATGCCATTGTCGTGAAGCAACTGAGTTGCACACATCGTGGACGGCAGTTGAACCCAAGAAGGAGATTCTTTGGTTGCCAACGTTATGGAGTTATTTTCTTGTGATTTGCTAAGATTGTTTTGATTTATGGTTAACTTGAAAAAAAATTTGCTAAAATTATTTTTATTTATGGTTAACTTAAAAAAATATATATATTTTGGTGGATAAGTTCTGAGAACATGATTCTCTGTTTTCGTAGAATGTAAATGCATGCAAGTTCTTCTTATGGGTTGATCCACCCATTTTAGATCATTACAAATATGTAATTTTTGGACTGCTTCGAAGATTAAGAGAAATGGAGCAACAAGTTGGTATTGGCAGAAACCGAAACAGGGGAAGAAGAAATTGTTGTTTTTATTATGTTGTGGTACTTGTTATATTTGTAATAGGATTATTGATTTAGGTTAATTTGTGTGACAAATTTAGATTATTAGTGTGGGTGTTGTTGATTTTGGATTAATGTACAAATGACAATAGGCCCTTTTGATAAATGAATAAGACTTTGCTCAATTTTATCCAATGTTTTTGGGTGTTGCCCTTATGTTGATGTTTATTATGTTGAATATTTAGCACATATCTATAAACTGATGAATTGACCAGAAGTATATTACCAACAGAGTGTTAACAATATTATATTAAATAATAACATATTGTTAACAACAATCCAAAAGGCTTAATACATGAAAATAAACTACTATTCAGAATAAGCCTAAAACATACAAGATTTGTGTATTCAAAAGTCATAATTGTTCTTCATCCCAGATAATAGACACTTGATGTTCAACATTGGTCTATAAATTATCAGATGCATGAAATTATGTCATTTGCTATGAGGTTTGAGCAGTCTACCTAAGGTTTATTTGTGCTTGAGAACTCTAGTCCCTAAGTTGCCTCTGAGTGATTGCATTTCTGCCTTTCCATTTCAGTCCTGGAGGCTTGAAGCCTAGATCAACATTGGTCTATGAAGCATCTTTCAATGTAGGTGGTGTATACAAAAGTTTCTCTTTGTATCTAGACTGTATAAAGAGAAATCAAATCAACAAACATTTCACACTTTTTAAAAACAAGATCGAAAATATATAAATGGAAAATCATTTGTTATCCTTTGTAAGATAACACTTGATTATTCATATATAATTCCATGCCCTTTTTCTCTAGCTCTTTTTTGACCAATATTGCTTCCACCTCTATTGTTTGAATTGTTTGGCTTACCCCTCCCACGACCTCCACCTCTACCCACACTTCCTATTGCAGCACCACTACTTGGTAACACATTTGCACCTACAGGTTGGATTTGGGGAATTGGTTGTGCTGATGGTCCAGAATTTAGTTGACTTTGACCTGTTTGGCTTTGATGCATGGATGGGGTTGGATTAGGTTGAGTTGATGGTCTTGGATTGGGCTGGGTAGATTCACTGACATTTGCTTATCTTCCTTATTTCTGGCAAGCAACACAGCAAGTGATATCATAAATGTACCATTGCTTAACTGTATCCTAATAATATAAAAATATTGATATGAACAAATACTAACCAGAATAGGGTAGCCTTTGTTGTTGTGACCTCGATTCTTACAATGTGAGCATGTAATTGATGCTCCTTTTCTTGAAATTTTTTCAAACTTCTTGCTGGGTTCATCAAGTGCTTTCTTCCTATTCTTTTTTGGCTTGCCAAGCATTGGTGTAACTTCAGGGGGTTCAATGGGTGGATTCTGACTAGATGGCCAAAGCTTCATGTTAAGCATGAGCTAGATGTAACTGCTGTAGGCCATCAAGTATGTATTTTTTCTATACCAATGTGCAACAAAATCAGAAGGGTCAAACTTCCTTGCAGCATTGCACAAATAGCATGCTTGCAAAGGATACCCCTTAACTGCCATGCCCTACAAGAACAGGTAATTTTCTTAATATCCACAATGTGCCTATATACACCATCAATAATTTCAAACCCACTATCACTATTCCAAATAAGCTGAAATTTTCTAGCATCCTTTCCAGCTTTCTGAATCATTTTCATGGCCATAGGTGAAGCATCATAAATCCAATTTTCATCAAATTCTCTCATTTGTGCATTCTACTAATAATCTTATGTCTAATATCTTCTAATATTGTAAGAATAGATTTGTGTCTAGGCCCAATTATCCAACTATTAAAAGTTTCACACATATTATTTTCAACAACATCACAATAACTTAATTTACCAAAATAAGCCCTACACCATGTCTTTTTATTGTAACATAACAAATCCTCAACAATTTCACTTCCTAACTTACTTAAAACATGTATTCTGTCAAACAATCCTACCTCAAAACTTGATCTTGAACAAGCCTAGAACTTTTTTCTCCTTTCTTTACCTCTCCATTTTTGCTTCCAGTTGCTCCAAATATGCCTTGCACACATCCTCGTTTCAGCATTTGACAGCAAGTCAACAACAGCTTAAACAAGTCCTTGCATTCAACCAAATGTTTATTATTTATATATAAATTACAAGTTGTAATAAACAAATTCTTGCATTAATGTAAATATTAAGCTTGTACATACCTTTTGCATATCACTTATGACAACTAATCCTGGACCAGCATCCTTATTTAGCGGTAGATCACCCATCAAGCATCTTATAAATCGGGCCCATGTGTCCTTAGATTCCTTGTCAACTATTGTCCAAGCAACTGGGAACATTTAGTGATTGCCATCTTTAGAAATACATGTCGGTATTTCTCTCTTGGTAATTCCCTTAAAAAATGCACCATCTAATCCTATTATTGGTCTATAGCCACTTAACCAACCTTCTTTCAGTGCTGCCAAGCAAACATAAATACCCATAAAAACCTCTTTCCTTGGCATTGTCTCTTTTGATGTTCGTATCACAACTGTTGAGCTTGTATTAGTTGTCCTAATCATATCTACATAATTATACAGCCTTGAGAATTCCAATTTATAGTCCCTCAAAAACTCCCCAATAACCTTCATCTTAGCTCTTGCACAAATAGTTTTACCAACATATACAAAGAAGTCTTTTTGTAGCAACTGCTGCATCTGCCATAACTTAATGTTAGGCTGACTAATTATCCTCTCTTTGTACTTTCTTGCTATAAACTTTGTGTTACAGGCTTTGTTTCTGTTAGATCTATAGTAAAAGTGGAATGGAAAGTATGTCTTCACAATAAAGTTTCCAGATCTGCCCTCTATGCTACCTAAAATATGCCATTTATAGTTATTGTTCAAGCACACTGCCCTCACTTTACTATTTTCATTTGGCCTTAGTTTTATATTCATTCCTCCCTCTACTGCATAATCTTATAAAGCCAACCTAAACTGATTTGCATTCTCGAATATCATTCCCAGCTCAAATAAAGCAACCCAACAAGTAGGATCATAATACATCCTAGTTCTAAACCTCCTAGGTAGCAACTCCCTTGTTTCATCCTAGTTCGGTCTTTTACCTTAATTATCTAAGTATATACATGCCATAATACAACTCAATTTAGCACATTTTCTTCTTTTTCGATCTTGCTCCACCGTGTATTATGCTCCCGCATCACTTCATAACCTGCATGCAGTAAATACTACGTGCTGAGCACTAGACATGCTTAGAGGTGACTACTAATCCTAGAATTTTCCAAATTAAAGCATAATTACATAGATTACTCCACTCTTATTCTTATTTCATTAAACATTTGCTTTTACTTCTGTTAACATTAATTTCATTATTTACCCACATTTTTGGTAATCATTTTGCTTTGACTTTAAATCTTACAATTTGCTTTACACTATTTTCTTATGTGAATCGATTTCATATTAACTTTTACTCTTACGTTTCTTCTTTACTCTAACTTTTACTTTTACTTAACTTTGGTTTTATATTTTTAGTCACATCGATTTAATTTTCTTTTTATTTAACGGTTTATATTGATACTCATATCTTTAAATGGTACCATATCTATTCACGATTTTATTTTTCGATGATTATTCAGTTATCCAATATGTGCTATAATTATAATTCTCGCTATTTATTTTTTTATTTTACTTTAACCTTTAAACTAGTTAACACATTACTATTTTCAAGTCTTCTAAGCTTTAAATGCAAAGTGATATAATTATTTTGGAACACTTTGCATACTAATCTTTATTTTCTTCTTTTTACATTTAAACATGTTCAAATACTTATTTAGAACTTTGCATCCTTTTCTTTTTCCTAATTGAATAATTATGTGCCTTTTTATCGCTTTACTTTTCATTTAACTTTTTTTTTCGGGAATTCATTACTTAGGCATAAATTTTCACTTAAGGATGGTGTTTTCACTTTTTGACTTTAAATAGAAAATTAGTATTATTTTCCAAACTTGTTATTTTTAAAATAATAATTGGTACATAAAATACCAACTAATTTTAATTTATCATTTTTCATTTAAAAATTCATTTTAAACCTTTATTTTTCTTTACAAAAGTTTAATTTAATCTTAACATTTCTTTTTCATTTTTGCTTATTAATCACAATTTTTGAGAAAAATTACAATTTTATCCCAACTTTTCATTTTCTTTCAAACAAATTATTTTTCGTTATAACCTTTACATTCAATTCATTTAGACAATACTAATTTATCCATTACGATACGCCCCTAGTGCAATAAGACATGATTCTCAAAAAGGATATGCGGGACATGTACCAAAAGGTCCCACTAAAAGAGAAATGATCCCCAAGTGATCATTTCTCGAAAAATATTTCACTTTCACTTTCACTTAAAACATTGAAGCTATGGAGATCAGAGATCATACCCATAGCAAAGCAAGTCGTCACGACTTGCACCATGGTATAGGGTGTCCTTATGGCTAGCCAATTATATTCTAAATAAAAATATCATTACCTGACTATTGCTAAGGGCAAAACAATTAATTATATTTGAAATAATTTTTTAAACATTTAAAAATCTTTAGTTTCTTTCCTTTATTTCTTGATACAATACATTTTTATCAATCGTACTCTTTTTTTTGTGCTTTTGACCATTCAATCACTTTTTATTTCTTTTACCTTTTTTTCTTACTTTATTTTTTTAAATCACTTTTGTGAATTATTCTTCAATAATTCACTCGGACGCTTAACACTATTCAGTCTTTTATGCACTTTATGAATTATAGCATTATAATTCACAATTTCTTTTATTCTTTTTGTGTAATCTTTTGTGAATTATCTTTTAACAATTCAATAATTAAATTTTTAATGATTTTTATTTTTCTATCAGAAATTTTAGTTATTCGGGCATCCCAACTTTTATTCAGTTGGCGACTTATTTTAATTTAATTCACTCTTTTAATACTTTTTATTTACTAATTTATTTTGATAAATTAGTCAAATATTTATTTTATAACTTTTTAAATAATTATGAATTATATTAATATAATTTATTATTTTCTTTTTCAGAGATTTATCTATTAACTTTTTCAAATTTTTTATCCGAAATATAACTTAATTCAATTTAATTTACTTTCTTATACTTGCTAATTAAATTATTTTCAATAAATCAATATCTTTAATGAAACATATTTCTTATTAAATTTCAGAAATTCTTCTAATAATTTATATATATATTTTATAATTATTCATATGCACATTATTTTATAATTTTCATTATTTTCACTTATTTTATGAATTATTTTTCAGTAATTCATTATTCTTATTTCTTTCATAGTTCAATAATTATTCTAAAAAATTCATCGGTTGACTTTTTTATTTCTTTTTCGTTAACTGTGAGTAAATTTCGTATTAATTCACTTTCTTTCACATTTTTATGCAATTATTCATTACTACTTCAATATTTTCTTTTATACATATTCACATTTATTCTTTAATAAAATTCGAATAATTTTAATAAATTTCAATAAAATTTATTTATGTATTATTTATTATTTACTATCATTTTTTACAATATTTCACAACTTTCACTATATACATACATGTTACATAAGCTTAAAAATTTCAAAATAAATTTCAAATATTCAATAAAAATTCATGGACACAAATTATCATTTTTATAATTAATTTAGGCTAACATATATTAATTTTATGCAAAATTTTCATAATTTTTCTTTAGTAAGTATTTCGGCCACCACATTAAACCCTCCTAAAAATTTTCTTTTTTTCTTTTTAGCTTCCATTTCATCTCTTTTACGGTTCAATTTCATTTACCCTAAACAAATTTCATTATTTAATAACTTTAAGAATTTTTATCCTAAATACATAAAAGAATTAAATTCTTAATAATGAAAAATCAAAGAATTCTATAGCCACTTACAATTTTTTCATGCTTAAGGGTGCCTAAAATCTCTTTTTTCTTGCTCTTCCACTTGCAAACTTTCCTTCCTTTTCCTCATCATCCATGGCCGGCCAACAAATCTCCCCAAACCATATTTTTTTGTCCTCATATGAAAAATTTAAGATCATAATTAGCTTCTACACCTCAAAATATATGAGAAAACACTAAAGAACAAATTTAACTCAATAAGTTTCTCAAACTCAATCTTACCCATTTTTCTTTCTTCACTTAATTTCTTGCCTTTCTTTGCTCAAATCACTTAATTGAGATCACTAGAGTGATCTAGAGAAATGAAACTTTTACTTTTATATTGAAATTTATGAAAGATTTGAAGTGAAAGAAGAAGAATCAAAGAGAGAAAATAGGGAGCAATGGTTCAGCCAACACAAGGAGAGGGAGAGAGAGCTGGTAAAATCTGAAAAATTTTTCAAATTTTTAGCCCTATATATACCTCTCAATGGGCCCAAAATTGGGCTTGATCACCAAAAAAATCAATTCTCATCATCAAAATATTTTACATAAAAATTCATGTAGACATAAAAAATCTAAAAATTTTCGGAATTGATTTGCTATTTTTAAAAATTTATGCAAAATCAAGTCTCTTTTCTTATCAGAAAAATTGACTCGCTACCTTTTTCGTATTTTTGAATTTTAGAGGTCCATTCGACTTTAATTTCACTTCAAATTTCAACCCTGGACTCATCATGACCAATACTTTTTGATGGTCCAATAAAATATTTTTGACTTTTGGGTATCATTTTAGGCCCGAAAAGTACTATTCACCATCGAAAAGTACTGTTCACGGATGACCCGGTGTTGAGGCCATTATAGATATCTTCCTTTGGCCGAATTTGCCTATAATAATAGCTACTAAGTGAGCATTCGTATGACACCATATGAAGCGTTATACGGAAGAAAATGTAGAACTCCGTTATGTTGGACAGAACTTAAGGAGAACAAGATAGTTGAACCAGAATTAATTAGAGAGACAGAAGAAAAAGTGAGAATTATCAAGAATAACCTAAA
This sequence comes from Excoecaria agallocha, assembly GCA_037975025.1. NCBI lineage: Eukaryota > Viridiplantae > Streptophyta > Magnoliopsida > Malpighiales > Euphorbiaceae > Excoecaria > Excoecaria agallocha. The sequence continues at coordinate 36,602,125 of CM075818.1, forward strand.
AGCTGCAGCTGACCGTCAAAAGTCCTATGCTGATCTCAAAAGGAAGGATACAGAGTACTCGATCAGTGATAAAGTTTTTCTGAAAGTATCACCATGGAAGAAGGTATTACGATTTGACAAAAAAGGCAAGTTGTGCCCTATGTTTATTGGCCCATATGAAATTATAGAATGTATGGGTCCAGTAACCTATAGGCTAGACTTGCCAAGAGAATTAGAAAAGATTTATGATGTTTTCATGTATCCATGCTCCAAAGGTATCGATCATATCCATCTCACTCGGAGATGTACATATCCAACCAAACTTGACATATGAAGAGGAACTAGTACAAATTTTAGCTCGAAAAGTAAAGCAACTAAGAAATAAGACTATCTCACTGGTGAACACAACACTAAGGAGGCTATATGGGAGTCAGAAGAGACGATGAGAAAGGCCTATCTGCAATTGTTTTAGTTAGGTAATTTTGAGGACGAAATTCTTTTTAGAGGGGAAGAAATATAACACCCCGAATTTTGTGATCCGAAAAGAATTTAAGACTGTTAAATTAAGTTCTAATCTAGGACAACCAAATAATAATATTGAATGAGTAATTTAAAAATAAAATGAAGTCTTTGGCTAAATTAAAGTCTTTGGCTAAATTAATTAAGAATTTAAAATAATTAGGATAGGATTTAAAAATTTAATGAATGGAGACTTATGGGTATAAAGTTTTGAGGAAGGGAATTGTAACACCCTCTAAACAATTATCTAATCCGTATTATTTTATTAATACTCTTACTATAGTTAATTTATTATTAAATTAAAAGAAAATCCGATAGAATGACGGCTTAATATTCATGCTACCCAACCTGCAAAATTCAGTTTACAATCCTAAAAGTCATTTCCCCAACTCCCAAACTTCAATCAATCAATACAATACTTCAATATAATTCACCACGCAATCAAATAAATGTATCACTTTAAGCACACCAACCAAACCTTTAAATTCACTACATTTATAAGTTATTACAACCAAACTTTATGTAATACTTGTGAGTTAAACATAATTATACAATCCAAAAGAAATCAAAAAGGGCTTATGCTCTGTACATGCACTATTAATCTCCAGTGCTAGTTGGCTACACTTGTCCCTGCACGCAATCACAGTAAACTACACGCTAAACAACATGGTTGCTTAGTGGTGGATGTATCTACATAAAATTTCACTCTATATATATATATATATATATATATTTTATACAATTTAATCAATTAATTTGTTAGTAATTTAATTAAATTTCCAAATTTCATAAATTCTGAATTTATTCTCCTTATCTTAAAATTTTCTCCTAATCAGCTTAAAACTTTTCTTTCATATTTAATTACACAATTTCCTTAATTTAAGTGAAAAATTACATTTATACCCTTGAATTTGACTTTTTCAATTTTTTATCCAATTTTGACTTTTATGTTGATTTTTCTTCCGGTTAACTAATTTAACTCCAATTTGACTCAGTTAACTTCCTTTGATTTTTATTTCTTTTTATTTACACAAATTACATTTTAGTCCTTAAAAACTTTTTCTTAGATGAAAAATTATCGTTCAGTCCCTGTGACTTTCCTTAATTATTATTTTATCCTTTTTAATTAATTTATCCATCTTGATCGTTTTAACTACATTTTTACCTCTGATTGACCATTTTTTCCTTAGTTAATTGTGTAATTACGTTTTTCCCCTTATTAAACATATATCCCTCATTTTTCACCTTATCTCATTCTTATTCACATTTTTAACATTTTAGAAGCCACAAATACATTTTTTGCACAATTTATTTCAAAATTATCATTTTATCCCTAATTATAAAAAGTAGAAAAACCATAAACCGGATAAGCGGATGAGCAAATCCAGTAAGCAGGAGAGACCGTATCACTAGGGTATAATGCTACTCCCTAGTATGTCAGTATAATGCAGCCGGTCCAAATCCTAAAATTCCAGAATTGTCAAAATTATTATTTTTGATTCCTCAAGTGTCTTTACATTATTTATATGATGTATATGAAATATGTAATCAATAAAAAATCTCTAGGTCCTCCAATTGCCTGGTCAAAGTATTGGTCAACCCTAGGTAAATCCGTGAAATTTTCTTTTGTTCGCTCATTTGGAGGCCTATTTGACCTCAGTTTCTCCTCAAATTGTATCACTAACCTCCGTGTAACCTGTACTTTCATTCTCTAAGATTTACTATGCATGATAGATGCAAAATTAGGGGTGTTACAGGAATTAAAGGATAGCATGGAGGGACTTAATAGGAATTTGTAAAGGATTAAAGTGAAATTTTACACAAAAGTTACCTTTTTCTTCTTTCTCTTTCCACGACCTGCTCCCCATTCTCTTTTCTTTTTCTTTCTTTTTTTTTCCTGATCACCACCTCCAGCCACTCTCCAGCCACCAACACCCAATAACTGCCACCTCCCTCCCACCACCACCAGCCATAGGTCAACCGCCGGCCTCCTCCTCCTTGATTGGCACCTAAGAGGTAAGATTGATAGCTAGAGATCAAAAAATAGAGAGAGAGACAGAGATAAGAAATAGGAAAATTTTAGATTTGGGATTTAGAGATTTTAAATTTAATTTTTCTTTATTTTTATTATTTCTTTGGGGAAATTAATCTTAGATTTAGTTAAATTGCATGCCTATTGGTTAGATTTACTCCCAATTTGTATATATTATTTTGATTTGAGTTTTTTGTTTGAATTAATGAATGTGGTTATAAAGAAGAGGAAGATTTGAGGAAGAAAGAGAAGGAAAAAGTAGTGGGAGCTTGATTTTAATCTTGAAGGGGAATTTTGAAGCCATTAAAGTCATTTTTGTCACAAATTAAGGTTTGCAACCACTAAATTTATCTTCTCTTAAATTTTAATTGTTTATACTTAACATATAAATTGTAGTATGATAAAGTCTTGATAGAACTAATTTAAGACTTATAAAATTAGGATATGTTTGAAATTATTAAAGTATTTCAATGAAGAAATGTGTCTTGGTTGTGTGATTTTTGATGATTATAATTAAAGATACATGATTTTGGAATGGGAAAAGGCTTGTTGATGTGAGAATTGCATTTTGAAAATATATGCACATGTGGGTCTTTATATTGGAATTTAGTGTGACTACTTAATGTAGGAATAAAAGACGCAATAAAAGCGTGGAAGATGAAGCAACAAAATTTAAAAAAACACCCCTTCCAAAGCGATGTGGGAAAAGAGGCAACGATCTGAATATCCATTGTCAAATGAATAGATAAACAAGGTCAACAACGATCGGCAACGCCCTCGGGTAACTTTGTCTTTCATTTTGTAATAAATATAGTTAACTTGTAGAAACTAAAAAATATAATGGGAAAGTAAAATGGTTGAACACCATAAGCCTAAGTTAGAAGAGAAAAAGGCCACACGACCTCGAAAAATCTTTCGGATAACAAAAGCAATTGAACAACGTCAAATAAATAGATTAGGAAAACAAACTTTGAAAAAATAGTTCATGTTTATAGAAATTGTTTACAGGAAGACAACCCATTTTTCTCGATCGAAGTAATTAAATACAGTTTCTGGACTGATGTCTCATTTTTCTGATCAATGATCGATGTAAATAAAATTCCTATCTTTATTTTTCCGATCGACATACATCCTGATCGATATAATTACAATCCCAGTCCCTCGATTGATTACTCACTTTCCTGATCGAAGTAATTAAAATTTCAGTCTTTCTACTGATGTCTAATTTTTTCGATCAATGTACATCCTGATCGAAATAATTAAAATTTCAACCTTCAGACTGATGTTTCATTCTTTCGATCAATGCTCAAATATAATTACAAACCCAGTCTCTGGGCCAAATGTCTCTCTTTTCTGATTAATGATCGATACAACTAAAACTCTAGTTTTAAAAATTAAGAAGTTCATTCTCCTTATTGCTAACAATAAAATGGTCATATAACAAAACAATCATCGAGGACATATAAAAACTGCAACCTTCGATCTCTCTAAAGAATGATATAACCGTTTGAAATGAGACAAATGATAATGCTTTAAAAATCAAAACTAGGCCAAACTCATTAAGGGACATCAGAGGCCCATCTTTAAAAGGCCCATGAATGTCTAAGCCTATTCAGTTGATAGCTGAAACACGAGAAACAAGAACGTCCAATCGGACGTGACTTATCCTTGCCATGACAAGGTTGTCTAATATACGCCTTTGTCTAATCACCATCACTTTTACGATAGGTTATACTTGCTTTTAGAGTAGGTCTACTATTCAAGAACATTGTTTAAGTTTTCAAACTCTATAAATAACATGTTTATTTTATAAACTCACATACTCTCTTTTAGTTTTATCCATATTCTCTCTCTAAGAGTTTTTTTTTCTCAATTGCTAATTGAAATATCGGAGTATTGACGCTCAGTATAACCGAGCAGGCACCTTTTGCAAGGCTCTCATACTCCATTCCGAATAGAATCTAAATCCTCTAGTGCACATCTATTATGAAAACTCTTGATTTATGAGTACATAAATAACATAAAATTAAAGTAAAACTTTTAAATTGCAAAAAAAAAGGCATAGTCAAAATTAAATAAATTTCAAAATCTGAAGTTTTGAATTTTCACTTATTAAATCCTCAATCACACTTATAATTTTAAATTACTTTTTAAATAAAAAAATTTATATGGCATGAATATTAACTGATACCCATTATATACAACTAAATATATAAACTAGCTTGGATAATAAAAAAACGAAATACTAAACCCGTATCAGTCCAAATTCGGACGAATTTTATTTTTAATGCCCAAATTTATCTCAAATACATTTATAATACCCTAAAAATCCGACCATTGCCATCCCTATGTGAGTGAGACAAGGTAAAGCAAAAACCTACCCAACCCGACTAGTTTGACCCCAGCTGAAGATTCGGGTAGGGCCATGAGAATAGGAGAAGGGGGTTTTGTCAAGTCGGGTGTAAAGCAAGCGAAACCCGAACAGAACAAGTTTTCAGTAAAAGTGTAAAATATTCTGATTTCATTATTATTATTATTAAATCAAATAATCAAATATAAAGTTAAAGCTAGCAGCTTTTCTCTCCCCTTTATTTCGATCCTCCTCTCTTAAAATAATACCCAATCCCTAATCTCCGATCACTTCCGCATCTCCTGAAGGTAGCCGTTCCAGTTCGGTAGTCGGTGGTAGCCGTTCGAATAGCGCCGGTCGCGGTCTACCCTGTACATCGCCGATTTCGATTTTTGAAGTATGTTATTTATTTTTTCTTTTAGTTGTTGTAACTTGAAGAACCCGTTGAATGTTGATTGATGAAGCTTGAGTTTTATCTAAGCCACCTTCTTGTCTTGAGTTTTGGTTGTAAAATTATATTTTCTTGCATAAATTTTCTGTAAATTTCGATTGATGGATTATAGAGGTTGGGCGTTTTTCTGTTATACTGGTAGTTTAGTTTCTCTTAATAAGTATGGAAGTCTTGAATTGATTTCTCTGTTATTTTGACTCGTGTATCTTAATTATTAACATTAGTTTTACAATTCACAGTATGGGTTCTTTTGTTCTGAACCATATTATGCATCTCAATTTTGATTTGTTTCTCTGCTTCTTCTTTTTTGATTTGGGAATTTTTTTTTTTATTTTTGTCTCTGATTTTAGATTTATATATAGGGCTGCCTTTCTCAAGGTTTCCGTGCTACTCGATCTCCATTCATAGACTGACTGAGGGGAGCTTCTGTTATTTACATGTTCATGGTTTGATTACTTTCTCATCAGCTCAGGCGTCTGTATATTTTTTCTTTTATGCATATGATTCAATTGATTTCCTCATGTGAAAAGAGTAGTTTTATCTGGGATGGATTGATCATCATTTGATGGATTAGCATATGTAGATTCAGATGTCTTCCGTGTGTTGGAACTTAGAATTATGGATTTGCATGGCAATTCTCATCCCGAATCTGGAAAAATGGAACAAATTGTTTCACAGTTTCTCTTGAAGAGTTTGCACATTATTTTGGACTCAAGAATTCCTTCTCTTCACCCTCATGATCGCAGTGGTGAGTTTCAGTCCAGTTCTTGGGTGCGAAAGAGTGACAAATGGTTTAATTTAGTTCTAGGAGATCGACCGGCAGCATTTGAGAACTTGAACTTCGGGCAAAGAAATATAATGGACCCTATGATAATTGACATAATATTGATATGTCAGCAGACTGCATCATCATCAGGGGATAATCTGTATGCTTCTTCAGCTGAAGGTAGACCTCTTGAGACAGTTATAGAAAGGTGGGTAGTTCAGTATAAGAATCTACGGGTTATGGGCCTCCAAACTGGGGAAGCTTCTACCTCTTACAAGAAAATATATAAGAAGTCAATCATACTTTTACGCTCTCTTTATTCACAAATGAGGCTTCTGCCAGCATATCGGATCTTTCGGCAATTAAGCTCATCCAGTCAAACGTATAATTTTGATATCATATACAAGGTTTCTTCATTTTGCGAACCATTTTCTAGGTCAGATGAGGCAATAATGAAAGAATACAGTTTTGTCCCTATAGAGGCCCTTCCTGGTCACCTTTGTGTATCTGTGACTTATCATCCATCACTATCTGACTTTAACCTTGAGCCTTTGGCAACATTCCCCCCAAAGATTATAACAGATTATGTTGGTAGCCCTAGCACTGACTCTCTTAGGTCTTTTCCTTCTTCAGAGAAGGGAATTTGTGCTACATCCTTTCCATTGAGGGGAATATGTCCACCTAATGCTGCTCCTCATCAACGTCCACATAGTTGGACAAGTGGCTTCCACAGAGCTGCTCATTTTATGGTGAACCAACCATTTAGTGGTTCTCCTCCTTGCCATCGCACATCTCCTGTGCCATATGATTTTTCATCTCCTCCACCAGATACTTCTGGCCATAGAATTCGAAGCTGTAGACCACCAAGTCATCAAAAAACTGCCAGTTATGATGATTATCAGCTTTCACCTCCATTCTCACCATCTATGTCGCCTTCCATGCCAACATACTTTGCCAATAGTAATCCTGTACAAGCTCATATTTCTTCAGAAACCGTTCCTGTAACAATCCCTCTTCCTCTGACAGGAAGAAGTTCAAGGTATGTTTCTCCTAATTTTTCTGACCCAAGTAAAAGTTCACTTCCACCTTTATCTCCTAGAAGTACAAGGTATGATCCTTCATCCCAGGAGTCTTCCTCAAGCATCAGGTCAATCAAGAAATTAGAAGCTTTAAGGGCTGGAGAGTTGAACTCGTCCATAGCAAATCAGTTTTCTGGGCATAAGGTAGGCTGTACTTTTTCAGTTTACTCTTTGATTGTTAATATTTCTGCTCAAACTTGATAATCTTAATCTTTGTGATTTTTGATAAGGCCATTTTCTTTTAATGATTTGTAGATTCTCAAAGATAGTCGGGATGATTCAGGGCGCTTCTCGGGATTGTTATCCTCCAGCGGCTCACCTCGTATTGGGTTTTCTAGAAGTTCTAGTAGATTATCTTTCCAGGATGACTTGGATGATGGTGATTTCTCATGTCCTTTTGATGTTGATGATGTTGATACAGCTGATTCACCTGATAGGTACTTCAGTTTCCCTCATTTTTCTCTCTGTCAATGCAGATGTAAGTTGTTTGCCTAATCATATATGCACACATTAGTTTAACAGGTGCCTGTTTTTGTTCTGCTGTCAGTGAATTCTTCTAGTAAAAATGTTTCCTGAGTGATCATCTTTTCTTTGATTGCATATGCCCATGCCCTTTTGTTTAATGCTCATGAGCTTGTCCTTGCTTCATTGAGTACACGGAAAATTTGTACTACATAGGTTTAGCTCAGATAAACAATAATATTATGCTCCTGCACAAAATGGGGAAAAAAAGGCAAAACTACATGGAAGATTTCTCCTGGATCATAGCTGTGAACTAAAGGAAAAAGTTGTCGCAATCCATTTTCCATTTCCTTCTTACATTATCAAGGATTTTCTACAATGTACTTGAAATGATTTTTTTACAGAATCGAGCGTTTCAAAAAAGCTTTATTTGTTAGTTTTCTCAGAAATCATCGATTTATTCATGTCTGGACTTCATGTTGGTAGTTCCATGATTCCAATTTCCAAACTTATCTTGCTGTTTTCCACTGACTTTTATTACAAACCTTTTATCTTCTCCTCAGCGAATATTTCTGATTGAATTCTGCCCACTATTTTCATCAAATAACTTCTATTTGTTGGGAAAAAAAATTCATGTCATTATATAAAAATCAACATTTTTAGTGAACGTATTTTCATCCTTATTAAACTTGATGTAGAATAGGATAGGGATTCAGATTTATGGTTTTTATAGCACAATGATGGAGAAACTTGGTAAAATTTGATAAAAATTGAGTGTATTTTGTATGGAATCTATCTAATCATGTACAATAAAGAGGACATACAGATAGGTCAGATTCTTTTCTTCCTTCATCCAACCGTAAGCAGTGACTACTTAAAATTGCAAAATTATATTAGAGTGTCTTTGACTTATCAGCTCCATTTTTTTATTATCTGTATTGACCACTCAATTTCTTCAACTGAAGGACAGTTAGGCTGGCTGAATTACTTTTTCTCAATTCTAACATCTTTTTTTCAATATTGAAGTTGCAGTGCTGGTTAGTTTTGTTTCTAAAGCAGTATAAATCTATATATTGGTTGTGTTTTATCATTTTAGAACCCAATGACAAAATTTATGATGCTGAAATAAAATTAGCCTTGAGGGAAAGAAAAGGAGATAGAAGATAATATCCCACTCAAGCTTCTATTTTTATAAATGTCCAAAATTCCCTGGTTTGTTCTTCCCCTTATTTTTGGCTCATCAATCTGTTGTTTGTCTCATACTCTCATGCCTGAACTTGAACAATGAAAATATTGGATAATGGCTGTTTTTCATAGTACAGGTTAACTTGTATTATGGCATTGTGTCTCGTGTTTTGGTTGTCTTTCAAATCTTCATGATGCACATATTTCAACTTTTTTTCTCTCCAATAGCTTTGAATTATCTGCTACTTCAATTTCTTAGGAATCTAAATGAGAGGAGGGACGGTATGCCATTTTTTTCGCTTAATGTCCTTATTTCATATTGCTTCCAGTGAAATTAATTCTTTTGGCAAATCCCTACTGGTAAATAGAGTTAAAAAGCCAAGTTAGAATAGTGCTATTTTGCACTTAAATGAATGGAGAACTTGAGGCTTGAACTTGGGTCAATCTCCATTGAATTTTATTTTTGATGTGGTGGAATGTGGCTAGGAATGTATGAGATTTTGGATTATGATATGCTTGTATTGTGGATAATTTATAGCATCGATCACTGACTTCTGTTGTGGTCAGAAGTCACCCACCTGCATCCAATGAATATCTGACCTAGCAATGCACTGTTGGTTGTTGAATTTATTTCTTAATTACAAAAAGGAAAGAAAACTCTGTTCTCAAATTTTTAAAAAGCAGATTCTAATTTTGCTCGAATAGGATGTTTCTCACTGAAATAAGATAATTAATTTCTTAATGTGATACATTATAAATGAAACATCCTCAAGTAAAATAACAATTATGATGGGGTAAACTTATTATTTTTAATTTTGTTTTAAAAGAATATTAACTATGTCTCTTCTAATTTTCTTTTTTAATCTAGTTTTCTGCCATGGATAATTGTTATGACTATTAGTAATGAATTGAGTCACAGGGAAATTGATGGAAAAGTCCTTATCAGCTGACTTCCCTTTTTTCTTGTTTTGATACCCTGATCGAGCTATTTTTAGTGACCCAAGCTCATTGAAGGGAGCGTGAAACCTTGAGTCAGTAAAAATAACCATCTTGAATAGAATACCACATGGTCAGAAAGATTCTACTTCATAACCATCTTGAAAATCACTGTCAGCGCCTGCAAAATGAACTTATAGGCGCTGACAATGATTTTCAAGATGGTTATAAAGTAGAATCCTTCTGATGCTAGAATTATATTTTCACTTCCATCTAGTCATTTGTGGACATGGGAGGCAACTCTGGGATTCAAGTTTCTTCTTTCCTTCACTTTTCACTTCAATCAATCAAGCAATCTACTTTTATACATTTGAGTTAGCTACATTTTCCAGTGCGTTCCCTAGTAGGGGAGCACGAGCATAGAGAAATTGACTGACTCTTCTTTTTGAAGAAAGACAACTTTTCCTTATTCTCAAGATCACCTGTCAACCATGCTTTTTTTCTTAAAATGATACTTTTGCTTCCTTATTATTATTTTTCATGATTCTTCTTCGATTGTAATTACGTTCTCCTAGTGATTTTGTTTCCTTGTGCCATGTGCCCTTGTGCATTTGTTAATCATACTGCAGCTGACCTTTTGATAATGCAGTTTTTCTTATAATTTTATGCAAATTCTTTTGCTTCTCTGTTATTATTGATATTCATTACCATCATCTTCTTTTGACATTGTGCAGTCAGAAACTGGATGGGAAAAAGAATTCGGATTGCAGTCCACAATCATTGTTAACGGGCATAAAATCTCAAGATGCTGCAGTTGGTGTTCTTGTGCACATGCTGAGGACAGCACCTCCGCTGCGTCAAGATCGAAGTTGTTACTCATCCCGTTCATTGAGGACCAACCTAGATGAAGAAGTCGCTCCCACATCATCATCTGGGTTCTTTATGCCCCGAAAAACAGTTGATGCCCTTGAAGAGCTCAGAAGTTACAGAGATATGAAGGACCTGCTGCTCTCTAAGAGCGGAACTCGTATCATCGGTAAAGAACAACGTTAACTGTTTCTGTTGGGTTTTATATTTTATCTTACAGGAGGATTCTGAGGGTAGTTATAGATGATGGATGCTGCTCCACCCTGTAACTATTTATTGGAGCACCACATCATCAGCTGATATAAAATTAGAACATGAGTTTTTTTTTTTTGAACAGATTTAACAGATTATGTGCATATCATGATTATAAAAAATTTGTTATCTCTTTGAGATTTGTCGCGGGATCTTAGTATCAATACTGCAATTTTTAGGACTTCTAATTTTTTTTTTTTATTAAAAAACATGTAATTTGGTTAACCCAGATAATCGAATCAAATTAGTCAAAATGTTTGATTCAATTCCATTCGGTTATCATGTTAATTGGATTAAATTGTGATTTGAATGTTTTCTTTTAATTCGAGTCAAAAACAGAACTGATTAATGCACAGCCTAAAAATCTGCTTTGTCATGTGAAGAAGAGAACAGAAGAAAAGATGCTAAAAATTTTCCTAGTTCCGCGTGGATTTTGTCAAATTGCTGCTAATTTGTAATTTCTCTCTTTGCCGGACTTGCCGCTAATCACAAATATTTTTTAGCATTTCTTCATTGTTTTCTCTTTCGAATGCTGTTTTCTTTTAGAGGAAAGCATAGTATGTCTCTCTTAAAAATAAAATTGTCACAATGATTTATATCGTCTTGGGTTAATTTTAACATTAATATGTATTATGACTAATTATTTAGTTATTATTTTTGAAGAGATATTCCAATAGCATGTTGATTCAAATTTAAGAAGAATCTCCTTCCCCAATCCCCTTTAAAAATAATAAGAAAAAATAATTTAGTTACGAAAAGGACTTGATCAGATTGACAAGTAGTATAATTTAGCGAATAATAAAAATAAATAGAAAATTGAGAAGATAGAAGATTTCTAATCATTAATTAGCAAGTGGAATTCATTAACAAAATACCCCATTCAACTCCTCGCCATTTTCATTTGGCCAGCGTATGTACAGAGGTTCCCAGATCATTTATGAGTTTTTTACATCATGAGGAGGAAAAAAAAAGGTAGATTAACATAAAAAAAAGAAAAATAACAATTCCTTGAAAAAAATTCTAAAATTAAATTACTGGAGGGAGACAGAAGACTAATCAATTAGGGCTCCTAAGCATGAATTCCATAATCACTCCACATGTATATCTTTTGAGATCCGATCACCAAATCTTCGATCAAAAGTTTCAGTCTTTTCCCCTTTTCATTCTAAATTTGAATTTTGGATTTGGCTGACTTAAGAAGCGCAACCTAGTGATGAAAAATCCTTGATTTCCTCTATCCTCCTAATGGCTTCACTCATCTCTAACCGTTGCGTAGGACTAGATTGGGCGCAAGAAGCTCCAATTCGAAGCAATTGCAGCATTTGATCGGAATTGTTTTTTTCTGCTATATCGGGATCAATCAATTCTTCCTCTTTCCCTTCAGAAATTGCTCGGATTACCCATTTTATGACATCGGTGCCTCCTTTACCATTTGAGAGGTACTGAGATGGGAATTTTCCGGTCATGACCTCAACAATTATAATCCCAAGACAATACACGTCTGATTTTGGAGATAGTTCGTGGTTTTGAAGGTACTCTGGGGATTTGTAGGCGAACATAGTTTGAGCAGAATGGTTTGGGTTGGTTAATGGATCCAGTGCATAATCACCTAACAATGGCTCGTAAGTTTCGCTTAAAAGAACATTGCTGGATTTCAGATTTCCATGTGGAAGATTGTAGGATGAATATTCCGTGTGTAGAAATTTCAACCCATTTGCTATTCCTTTTATTATTTTTAATCGGGTTGGCCAATTGAGTTCTGCATGGCATATTCCGCGATCACCTGTAAATAAACCATACTCAATCCGTCATTTTCTTAGCTCAGATAGGCCAATTGGCTGGAAAACTGTGCTAATTTTCCAGAAATATTAATTTTGAATTAATTCAGCTTACCACCATTGTCTTGTCAAGACGAAAATCAGTAAGTTTTAACTCAATTTTTGAAATTTTTGTAAAAGAAAAAAGAAAATGGGAACAAAAGGAGAGAAGGTGATACCATGCAGGACATATAACAAGCTGCCTTTAGGCATATACTCAGAGACTAATAGTTTCTCCTCCTTCCTGAAATGGTAAGCCAAAGGCGTCAAAATATTTTTGTGTCTAATTCTCCCAAATCTTCTCATCTCTGCATCAAATGAATGTCTCTGCAACATATTCATTTCCCTCATCCTCTTCACCACCACAGATAATCCATTAGACATCATTGCCTTATAAGCAGATCCCAACCCTCCGCTTCCAAGCACTTCTGCTGCTGCCTTCATCAAATCTTGCAACACAAAGCTACCCTTCTCTTCATTCACCATTATCAAATCCCCCATCCCATGCTTGCTGTGGTGGGACCCCCTTTTATGGCTGGACCCACCTCCTCTTCTACTCCCATGCACTGATGATGGTTTCTTGCTTGAACACTGTTGCCTCACAGGCAACACTGATTCATCGAGGTTTTCTTTCTCTAACATGTACACGTCATCTTCATGATTGTTCCCATTTCCTGAGAATATGCTAAGAGCCACAAAAAGTGCTAATACTGCTAACAGCATTATCCCAACGATGGTTTTGGTGTTAGTGTTGTTATTGGTAGTGGCAGTTGTTAAAGAAGAGGCTACTTGAGGGAGATTTGGTGGTGAAGGGCTTGCATTAGAGCAAAGTCTATCAAGTGGTTTTCCACAGAGTAGATCGTTTCCTGCGAAGGAAGAGGCATTGAATGAGGAGTATTCTGATGGAATTTCTCCTTGGAGAAGATTGTGTGAAATGTCAAAAGAGTTTAACATCTTGTTTGATTCTTTCAATGGTGGGATTGGTCCAGAGAATTGGTTGTTTTCAAGATGCAATTCCATGAGATGTGATAGTTGGGTCAATGAGTCTGGTATTTGTCCTGTGAAGTTGTTGTGAGAGAGCCAAACTTTCTTCAAAGATGACATTGAAGCAAAGTAATCTTTCGGTATTTCTCCAGAGAATTTGTTGGAAGATAAAAACAGAGATTTCAAGGCACCAAGTTTATTAAACTCAGGAATTGGACCTGAGAATGAATTGCTTTCAAACTCAGCGTTCTTAGACCTTTCAGTTCTTGTAATGCTTCGACATTAACCGTTCCTGAGAGACCTAAATCAGAGAGATTAAGAACCTCAACTTTGCCACCGAAGCAAATCACACCAACCCATTTAGTTTTGCAAGGATCGGAATCTAACGCCCAATTGTTCAAGCCATCAGCATTTGTTAAAGATTGCTTCAGCTTCAGAAGAGCCATATTTTCTGATAAGGAAAAAGAAAAGTTGCAAAGAGAAATCAGTTGAAGGAGAAAGAGGAGAACAAGAAGCTGAACAACGGTCATCTCCAAGCCGGAAATTGGAGACAGCTCCGGGGAAGAACGAGCCGCTGTGGGAGAAATTTTTTGTTGTTCTCCAAGTCCTTTTGTTTTTAGGATAGATTAGTTTGATTTTGTTTATTTTTGGAAGAAGAGAGGAGTGTTTCATGTTGGTGTTACGTGTGTGTAATTGTTTGAGGGATGAAATTAGTGATGGAGCTGTCAAATTTACCTGGTATTCTAATAATAGAAATTGGTGTCAAGAGATTTTATGGGAATTCAAAAGATAAGGGAGAGGCATGCAACTTCTGTTGACCCCGTCAATATCAAATCTTTTTTAGTTAAATACTTATAACCTCCAATTTCTACATTTATTCTGGTTAAAATCCGTTCCCAACATCCTTCAACTGATCACATATCACATAATTCTTTGGCTGGAATTTGACTACAACAAAACTTAGTTGCTTAAAAGCAGGTTATATATTGCCTTGTCAAAACATTCAGTACACTGTTAACTGGCACTAACATGTTAAAATTGATAGATTAGAAAGAGGTACAATAATGTCATTCTGCTTTATATATTATATTATATGCAGTACAGTGTTAAAACACTCAAATTTTAGTACAATCAAGAAATTTACACTTTCCTCGAAAGAAAAGAAAGAAAGAAAATAAGAGTCTGTTGACTCCTTTGATCATTGACTTGTGAAAGCCTGCAACAATGGAATAGAATATTTATATGCGTAGTAAAAAACAATTGTTGCAATAATTAATGGGTAGGAAAGAGAATTACTGAAAAGATGTTACAATGGCCAGGATCTGCAAAGAGAGCCATCAAGTTCTCAATGGGGCCTTCACCGGTATAGATTGCCTGAAAGCAGAATCCAACAAATGCTAACATAGCAAGACGGCCATTCTTAATCTCCTTAGTCCTCAACACCATTACAGGCTCTGGAGAACCTCTCCCCCACATCATCGGATCAAACCATAAACCGCCCGGGTAACCAACGTCTGGTTTTGGTTTGGTTTTGTGAGGTAATGTTGGTTCAATATCAACACAACCAGGATTAATCATATCTGCCCATCTTCTTCCCTCAACCCAACCCATCAAGCCTAGCTGAACTACAAACAGTGTTACAGGATCTGCAAAGTATTCTCGTGCACCTGCATCGAACCAGCTGTAGTTCTCTATGAAACCTAAGCTTTCAAGCCATTCTGGAATCAGAATTCCTGCCACAGCAAGCATTGCCCACCTGCTGTGCATTAGCTCAGCTTGTGCAAACCATTTCAGCAATTCTGGATCAGACCCTGATACGTAAATACATTATCAAGTAGTACCCTAAGTTCAAAATTAATCTATGGATCTCAAGAACAAAGATGCAATTTTTATGAAAAGCTAGTATCTTTTCAACCATCCAAATTAAAGCACACCGAATCCAAGCGGGTGAAACCCAAAATCTCCAGGAAGACTATAACAGAAAGGAGGAGTCACATTAATAGTGATTAAACATCAACCATTCACAAAATTCATTTGTAAACTAAATAAAAAGTAGAAATTTGAAATAAAGTTCACATTTTTTATCAGCCATGCTGCTTAATCATAGAAGAAACTAATACCTTCCATCGAGCCATTCAGGAGGGGAACTTCTAGGGAACCACAAGGGTCTATCTGGAGGAAGTGGTTCACATACACTGGAAACTCCTTTTGTTGCATTCACTCTCACGTTTGTTCTCCCAGCTTGAAAATTGCTTGCTCCAATCTTCCCTACACAAGATTTTTGAGGTATATCCCTGTTTAAGTATGGAAATCAACAAATTAAAAAAGATATATACAATCATAAAATGCAAGAACCAAAAAGAACAGAACAAAGGAAAAGGAATGCAACATAGACAATCAGGACCTGGAAGTAGTTGGAAGGCTTGAAAATGAGGTAGAGGAAATGCTGAGAGCCATGAATGGCCAATCCACAAACTTCTTTTCTTTCTGCAGTTTGGTGGCTACCTATCTATCTATTTACGTTATGGGCTTTTTTGTGGGCTTAGCCACTCATGAATTTGCTGGCTATTCAAGAAACAAAGAAGCCAATTGCATTTTGACACACAATAAAGGATAGAGAAATGAGGGTCTGGGATGTGCTCTATTTGCCTTTCTCCTGAATCATAGTTATGTCGTTTTTTACTCTTTAGTTGCTAAAATTTAGGCCCAAAGGTTGTCATTCTGTATTCTGTACGGTTTGAGCTTTAAAATGGCAGAATATGTTCCATTTCCATCTTGTTGGACTACCTGAGGTGTACATGTGAGCTTTAAAGTTAAAACTATTTCATAAGCTCTACTTGATTTTTTTTAGTTGTGTATTAGAAAGCTCATGGGTCTTGACAAATCTACTTCAAATCCAATTGGTCCATATAGTTTTTTTAAAACTACTTTTTTAGATCAATTGTGCAAATTTATCCCCATACTTTGCTTAGAAGTATGATTTTACCTTAGAAATTACCGAATTGAGCAAATCAACCCTTAAGTAGACTGCACGTTAATTTTGATCCATAATAAGTGCCATAAAGGTTGAATTACCAAAGAAGCAAATTTATCAGTCAACTTTGATCTAACGCACAATTTATTTAAATTGCAAATCCAGAGCAAATCAACCTTTGCACCGGCACTAACATGTTTCTTTTTGAACTGGAAAAGGAAATTCCTCAAGGGACATTATTGTCCGAAAGAGTTGCAAGATCAACTTGAGGAAACAGAGGGTTGACATAGGAATCCCATTCCCCTGTTTACGACATTCGCTCAAAAAAATCAGCTGCTCTGTTGGCAGTATTTTAACAAAACAAAAACGAACAGCAGAAGATTTAGATAGATGGGCTA
This sequence comes from Excoecaria agallocha, assembly GCA_037975025.1. Taxonomy (NCBI): domain Eukaryota; kingdom Viridiplantae; phylum Streptophyta; class Magnoliopsida; order Malpighiales; family Euphorbiaceae; genus Excoecaria; species Excoecaria agallocha. Next base: position 36,619,176 of record CM075818.1, read on the forward strand.
TATCATCCATAACAGCCATAATCTTCAAGGGAGCAGCATCCTGATTGTAGATTGCCTGCACAAGGTTGACGGAGTCAGATTCGAAGCTAGCATGGGACGGAGTCAGATTCGAAGCTAGCATGGGAGTGACCCTTCCACGAGGCAAAAGACACTGCATGTCGGAGAGCCAAACTTTCTGCTACTAACGAATCAGCAGCCATTTCATCACCACACTAGCATGTTAAAACACCGACGTACGAAAAATAAGATACTTAACTCCATAAATGCATCCTTAAATTTGAAGGAGAGTCTCAGAAAGAATTAGCAACAAGGATCGCTTGCCGGCATCTAGCTTTGGGTTGTTCAAGCCTCTGATCCAAAGTGTCTTGTTTAACGGCGGCTTTAACCATGGCCAAATCCATTTCCATCAATTTTAAAACCCTAAATAGCTCAGTCACCAATTTCTCTTCTACTTGGCCTTTATCTTTCAAAATCTCAGCCTCTTCTCTTGCTCTCTGCAACAATTTCTCCAGCCTTAGCCAATAGAGCAGTAGAACCAAATTCTTGTCCCATCAATTCCTCCAATTTCCCCAAAAAATCCATTATCACACACCCTTTTGGCTTCTCTATTTGAATCTGCTCACTCCTTTTCCACCCAATTTCAAAATTCGGAGGCTTACCTTTTGAAAGTTGTTGTTTTTGCTTCCTTTCGCGTAGGATTTGAGATCTCCTTCTCTTTTCAATTGGAAATGTGTCCGCGTTGTTCAAGGTGGTGGAGTACGGAGATTCACCAATATCATCGCCATTGTCGTTGGTGGGTTCTAGGGACGAATTTGAAGTGCATTTGATGGATAATAAATGTTATTTTCGCTGGATTTGTTGTTTTTGCATCATCAGGTTTAATGGATTTTTGGATTTTTGAATTGAGCATTTGAGATAAGTTGGGTTTGAGAGAGATTGAATTGGAACGGAAGTGGAGGAAGCCATTGAAATGCAGAGATATTAGGCAAGACAAGGATAAGGCTATTTTGCCCCGGTACTTTATATTTTAGAGTTGATTTGTTTTATTCTGGATTATGTATTTATTTTTTAATTTATTCTTAAATTTATATAATAACTATTTAATAAATACTTTTTTATTTTTTTATCTGTTACTCTTATTATTATTTTTAAATTAAAAATAATAAATAAAATTAAATTCAGTATTAAATTATTAAATTTAATTAGTTTTAATTTTATTAAAAAATAAATTACATTATATTAAAATTTTAAAAACGATCGATAAATAAAATTTAAATTTTACTTAAAATTGATAAATAAAAAAACTGAGGAAATAGTTTATAAAATCTTATGCTAAGCGCGATTTTGACTAATGTTTTATATATAATCGAAATTATTAATTCATAATTATTATTCCAATGTGTTTTATTCTTATAAGTTTTAATTAATATGCTACGCAGAGAGAATAGATGCACGTGATTTCGATTAATAAGCTCATGCATAATTTTATTTACTTACCAACTTTTAGTTTTATATAATAATAAAAAATAGTTTTGATCCAAAATAAATTTAATAGATTCATTTGCATCCTCCTTAATAATTCTTCCTTGGTCTGAGGGTGGAGTCACATACCGAGCCAATTAAATTTTGCCACTTCAACTAAAATTGCCAACTAAATAAAATTTTACCACATCATTTTTTTAACTTTTTTATCTGCTAATTATATGGGAGAATTTTTTAAATAATACTTTTTAATAAAAAATTTTAATTTTTGAAATTTATTGAAAAATATACGTAAATTTGAAGTTTTTTATGAAGATACAATGAATTATTGCCTTATCGTCAGACGGTAGGTCCACATGCAGGCGAACCAAGAAGTATACAACCACTCCCTGCATTATCAGGTGTGGTCCCCATAATATTTGAAGACGTAACACTGTGTTGCATGATTTAATATAAACATTCATATCGATTTATCTGGTTCGACTGATAGTGGCCTCATACTTTTTGGCCACGTTTGTTTTCCTGTATAATATACGGAATTGTATAAAATAATATCCTTTTGTACAATATAAGGTATTTGGCTAATTTTTTTAAAAAATAATCCCTGGATTATCTAATACATAATTGAATTTTTATTCCATGTCTACTGGATTATTTAATACACCCCTCCCATATGAATTTATTTAATACCTAAAACACTGTACTAATCTAAAACACTTCCCTTAACAATCAACGGCACTGCTGTCACCATCGGAATCGCCAGACCATCGATCGTGCTCTTGTCACCAATCAACATTTTTGTTTTTCGGTGAGTTTATTCCTTTTTGTTCGTTTTCTCTCTCTGTTTTATCTCTGTTCTAAGTTATTGATTGTTACTTATTTTCTTCTTTACTGGTATATGTCTCCTGGTATAAGTTAAACGTTGAACTTTAGTTTAGGTTCTTGAAATCTGTTCACAGTTGCATAATTGGTTGCCTGGCCTGGGAAAGAAATCATGTGTTAGATAATAATGAGATGTCATGCAAAAACAGATAAAAAAGACCGCATATCCATATAAAATTCGCAAAGATTTACCAAAATCACTGGATCCACCGAATTGCATCATATTCTACCTTTAAATGCGAGCGACAACCTCTGGAGTTAATCTTTTGTTCCTTGTGATATCCAATACTCCCACTTTAGTTAGACAGCAGATATTCGTCATTCCTAACTTGCTCTCTAAGTACTTGCTTTGCTCTTTAATTAGCTTTCTTTTTCTCTATGTGTTAAAGTTAGGATTTTTGTTGTTCTAGCTTTACTTGACTCTGTTGATTTTATTTACTATTTTTAAGTAATATCTAATCTATTGGATATTACTGAGATTTTTTAATTTATGTTAATTTTGGATTTACTATAGGATATTATTCGGTGATTTTATGGATTTTTTGGAATTTAAGTTCGGTTCTGGTATATTAACATTTACATTTATAGGATTAAGGTGTCATATTGTTGATGTCATTGGGCTTTGGTATGCATGTGGTGCATGGTGTTATTGACATGTTTGGCCTTCCTTCCACCTCCTCCTTATTTTTCCTTCTTTCTCTTATATAACCAGTGATTCCTTGTCTTCAGCTGGAATGAATTGTTGTTTGTTAATTTGAGTCTATTGGCATAAGTATCAGCATCAGGCCTGATGTTGAGCAAGTCCTCAAGCTATCTTACTCTTTCCCTGGTCCCGCCATAAAGTTTTTCTGCTGGGCTGGTTTTCAGCTTCACGATAATCATAGCCCTTATGCTTGGAATCTTGTTGTTGATCTTTTAGGTAAGAATTTTTTATTTGATGCTATGTGGGATGCAATTAAGTCTATGAAACAAGAAGGGTTGGTTTCTTTGGCCACGTTTGCCTCTGTTTTTGGTAGTTATGTTATTGCTGGTAGAGTTCAAGAAGCTATTTTGACTTTTGATGTTATGGATCAATATGGGTGTAGTTGTGATGTTGTAGCTTTGAATTCTTTATTAAGTGCTATTTGTAAAGATTTGAAAATTGTCGATGCTGTTGAGTTTCTGCTTGGGGCTAGGAAAGTCATTAGGCCTGATGCTGATACTTATGTATATCAGTTGAATGTATACAAGGAGATGATATTTTACTTGAAGCATTTGAGCTATAGGACAAGCCCTTAATAATTTAGTTGTAGTAATGACATATTAACAACATTTTATGGGCAAACAAGTGCTATCTATCTATCTATCTATCTATTGGTGGGAGTAGGAGACTTCTATATTTGGTTTCAGGGTTCATCAATTGCCTGCAATGTTTATCTTGGTGCAAACTTGAGCCAGATTTCATTTATATGCATCCAATATTTGTCATGCATTTGCATGCAAAGTCAGGTCTTTATTTGGCGAGAAGGCAGTGTGTTGTGTAATGGCTGAGCTTGACTAAATTGTCTTGAAGTTACTGATTGGTTATGGGACAGTCAAAATTATTCAATCTTAAGAAGGATGCAATATTTTATAGATGTTGATAGGTTGGTTAGCCTAGCTGTAAGCTGCCAATTTTATGTGGAAGGCAAATGGATATAATTTTAGTCATTGCAGACTCGTAATAAAAGATTTAGGAATCCAATACCTGACTCATGTATATTTAAGCTATATATAGTATGTATATTTCAGATTTATTTGTACATATACTGGAATATTAAGGTTAGATATTCTGAAATAATATAGTTAATAATATCTATCAATAAATTGGCAATGTTTGTCAATTGAAGTGATAGAATATAATTTTATCAGACCACAAATTATAAATAGTTGTAATTGCAAAACATTACTTAAATTTACCAAGATAATTTAAAAGCGGAATTTGTCCATGTGGGGGAGCGTTTTCCTTTATAGTTTTTACAGATAATAAATGGTTATATATATAAAATGATTGGAGTGAATTATGTATTGGATATGAGGGACATCATTATTAGATAGTGTATTTCATTTGATCAATCGCAATAAGAGAGAGATAAAGATATCATGAAGTTGCTAATCCATTAAGCAATAAAGAGGAGCAGGAAGGACCCACACCATGTTCATAAAAAGCTATTAGTACTTAGTATGTATAGTTTCAACTCTAGCTACAGCCAAAACAATATGAATTATATGCATATAATATTATTGAAGTGTGGAATTCCCATATTGATAATTAATAATAATTGATACCATTCTTGTTTGTTTTTATTTAAATTATCTGAGTATTGATTTTTTTTCTAATTTATTTATTACATCTAATACTTCTCATATTTTAATTATTTGAGTAGATATGGATCAAAGAAATGTTATGTTTTACATAATCGTGAGGATATGGCATTTGCACATGATGTGGTTGCTATTGATGATGATGATTCATATGAAAAATATGAAGCAAAGATGAATAAGGAGGAGCAAAATGCTTAGAGATAAAAAGCATTGATAGGGATAAAGTTCGTTTTATTTATGTGAATAGCATAATTGGGAACAATGACTTACATTGTATTAATCAATTAAGAATGGATAAAAGAACATTTCGAATACTATGTGACCTTCTTCGAACTCATGGAAAGATTAAAGATGATGGACTGGTACGATTAGAGGAGAAAGTATGTATTTTTTTACATATTCTTGCCCACCACGTGAAAAATCGTACAATTATCTCTAGATTTTTGAGGTAAGGTGAAACTATTAGTAGATATTTTAATTATCGTACAATTATCTCTAGATTTTTGAGGTAAGGTGAAACTATTAGTAGACATTTTAATTGTATTTTAAATGGAGTTTTACGACTACAAAGCATTTTGCTTCATATTCCAGAACCTATCCAAGACAATTGTACTGATGATAGATGGAAATGGTTTAAGGTTAGTTAATAAAAATTAAGTATATACACTAATTTTTAATTCAAGATTTTTTTATCATCACTAATAGTTGGCATTTATTTGTTGATTGTTCATCATAAAAAAATAGAATTGTTTAGGAGCATTAGATGGAACTTATATTAAGGTTCGCGTGGGCGAAAGTGACAAACCTAGATATCGTACTAGAAAAGGAGAGATTGCAACTAATGTACTCGGTGTTTGTTCATGTGATATAAAATTTATATTTGTTTTACCTAGCTGGGAAGGATCTGCATCTGATTCTAGAGTGCTTCGAGATGCATTAAGTAGACAGAATGGATTTAAGGTTCCTACAGGTAAATAAAAATCCATATTTAAATTATATTAAATATATATTAAGAAAAATTTTATATAATTATATTTTTTTATTTAGGAAATTATTATCTTATTGATGGCGGGTACATAAATGGAGAGAAATTTCTTGCATCGTATAGGGGTACCCGTTATCATTTATCAGAATGGAGAGAAGGAAGTCAACCTGCTAATTATGAAGAACATTTTAATATGAAACATGCCTCGGCCAGAAATGTAATAGAAAGATGTTTTGGCTTGCTTAAGAACCGGTGGGCTATATTAAGAAGTCAATCTTTTTATCCAATTAAGATACAATGTCGAATCATTATTGCTTGTTGTTTACTGCATAACCTTATTAGAGGTGAAATGAATGTTGATCCGTTAGAGCATACAATAGAAAATTTAGATAATGATGAAGAAAATCATGAGATTAATTTCTTAAGTACAGCTGAATCATCTGATCAATGGACTGCTTGGAGGACTAATTTAGCTATGAGGATGTATGATGAGTGGAGAGCACATAGACAACATTAGTTGTGCTTATAAATTTATTACATTGATTCATGTACTATCATTTTGTAATTTTGATAATTAAAATATATATTTTTATTTAATGGATTATGTTTCTATTTAATTGAATATTTGTTATGTGTTTATATTAGAATATTTTACTCCTAGTTCTCTTTGTGCATGCATTATATATGAATAATATTTTATATATTTAAAATTGTCATTTAGGAATGGATATTGGACAAAGTTCTCAATTTAAAGGAACTCGATGAACGTGGAGTAAGAATGAAGAAGAGTCACTGTTAAAAATTCTTGAAGAAATAATTGCTAATGGTAGTAAATGTGAAAATGGTACCTTCAGATCTGGAACCATGAAAGCCGTTGAAAAAAAGATGCAAGAATTGCATCCAGGTTGTGGATTAAAAGTTAATCCCCATATAGATTTAAAGATGAGAAAATGGAAAACAAATTATGCAATAGTCTATGACATGATGAACAAGAGTGGTTTTGCTTGGAATGACGTAATCAAATGTATTGAGGTTGATAGCGATGAGGCATGGCAAGCTTATATCCAGGTTTAAACTTTATCATTCATATATTTAGTTTTTTCATATAATTTAAATTTAATTTATTATACTTTTTGTAGCACAATACTGATGCGGTGGATGGAGAGGAAAACAATTTCCTATATTTGATCGCCTTGCTAATATATTTGGGAAAGATAGAGCAACTGGTAAAGGAGTAGAAACACTAGCCGATATGGCAAATGCAGTTGACCTTGAAGATGAAAATTTAGGTAATATTAATGACAATATTATGCAAGGGATTGATATTGATGAGACTTCACCACTATCAGTTTTAAATATATCTACCAATGCATCTCAAACTAGAAAGAGAAAGAAAAACAAGGCAAGTGATGAATCTGATGCCAATAGTATTGACTTATTTAGAGAAATGTTCAAAGAAAGTGTTGGTCAAATTGCTACTATTACTGAAAAATTTATTAGAGCAAACGATGATCGTTCCGACATTTTCAATGAGTTGGAGGCAATGGGTCTTTCTCTTGAAGATCATCTCGACGTTTTACAAGCAATAATAGATAAACCTCAGCATGTGACATTATTTAGATCAATGAAATATGAAATTAGGGAGATATTTATTCAAAGATTACTTAGACAAATAAAGGGTGATTAAGAGAATATTCAATGCATTAGTTATATTTTTAATTAGGTTCATTTTTCACAAAGATATATGAACTTTTTGTATTCATTGATTATTTGGATTATGTTTAAAATAATAATGATGAAAGTTATTTATTTCGATTTGTTCTTGGACTATGTATAAAAGTATTAATAGTAGCACATTTGTTAATATATTTCAGCTATATAATTAAATATTATTATTTGTTTAATGTTAATTTATCTACTAATATACATTTGCATTTCAAGAAATTTGTGCCTTTTTACAAAAAAAAATTAATTAATATACGAAAAATTATAATTTATAATTAATACTTTTGCCTAAATTGTTAAATAACATAATTTTTTATTTTTTAACAAAATAATACAATACGACATTATATACCAAATATAGTATAAAATAGTACAGATTAATACAAATTTGTATCAAACGCTGTATAATCTAATACAGGCTAATACTGTACAGGTTAATACTATACAGGCTAATACTATACAGACTAATACTATACAATCTAATACAATACAGTAAATCAAACGTGGCATTTCATTTCAAAAATACAATTAAATAATGACTACCATAAAAAAGTACATTCATTTTTCTTGTTGCCGTAGAAAACAATGAGAAAAATATTTGCATCAAGTAAATTTAATTTTGAAATTTGTCATTTTATTTGGTGAGAGTCATTATTGTTTGTTGGATATTGTTGTTTGAAAATATTGGTAAGGCTTAATGGGTAATTTTGCTCCTAAAATTTACCAAAAAGTACAATATTAACTTTAAAATTTATTTCTGTGCAATATTATCTCTGAAGTTTAAAAATTAGAGCAATATTGTCCCTAAAAATAACTATTACCGTCTAAAAATTTGACATACGATGCTCAATGATTGGACCAATTTTCTTTCAAGGGCAACATTGCTTCAATTTTTAAATTTCAGGGGCAATATTACTCTTTTTGCCAAACTTTATGGGCAAAATTATACATTAACCCTATCGATAATGTTTTATTTCAAACTAGTCGGTGAACTTATAACATTACAAAATACCAAATCAATTTAATTTATAATATTTTGTTTGAACTTACATTAAACGAAAAAAGAGTGTTACTATGAGTCTGCACAAGCGTTATGTACCTTCATACACCATCGAATTGAATCACAACATTTGATCTACCAGTATACATATATGCATATATAAATAATAATATTATTATAAAAAAAAGAAAGAAAAAAAAAGAACTCAAAAGTATATTTACTTATTCTAAAATTAGTTAGACTTGGAATCAAGATATGCACATATGAAAAAAAAAAACCCTCTCATTTTCTTCTTAGTCATCATTTTTTTAAACAAGTTTAAATAGTCATAATAGCAAAATCATGGATGATAATCCCGAGAATATCAAAAATTGGAAATACCTGTGAATCGGTTGGATTGAGGACAATCTAAAACTTGTAAAAAGGTTAGCCCGATCGGACGTTAACACTCCAAGATTTAAGTAAGTAAGGGATTTAGAGAGAGAAAGTAGAAAGAAAAATTCAAAGGTGTCATCCCTAGAGTTCTCAAGAATTGGACTATTTATAAGATATAAAGTCTATTAGGTGGGGGTACTTTGAGTGGGAGTTGGTAGGTAGAAATTATAGTTTGATAGTGATTTAATTGCTTATATTTTGTTGAGTGTGTCAATACGGCTGACACAGTATGGACTTATCAAACTAATCGAATTTATTGGCAGTTGACAGACTTGATGTGATAAATCTCACGTGTCTGATAAAACTTTTCTTGTGTGGGTTTCTATTTGAAATAGGCTTTGAATCTCGCAAGCCTTGTAGAGTATTATGTGTTATCAATAAAATTTAAAATAGAACATCAAAAGTAAATCAAAGGCCAAAGAAAACGTTAGAGGTGAATTGAGTTTGTATAGTTTAAATGATGAGAGGTAATTTAAAAAAATTATGAAAAAAAAATACATGTAATGCAGCAAGTCCATTATGCATATAGAGTGCAATAGCAGAGAGATGATTCAATATGTTTTTACTTTTTTTTTTTTAAATTAATGGAAGTTAAAAAAATATTTATTAATAGTGTGAGTTAGGGGTGGGCATGAACTAATTGGCCAATTCAAAGCTTATTTCTTAAATACAACTCATTAATATTAATTTTTCAAAATTAAAATTAAAATTAAAATTCAATCTATTAATATTACTCCCTCCGTTTTTTTATCAGCCACTTTTATTATTTTCACTAGGATTAAGAAATAATAAATAGATTTAAATTTAGTATTAAATTACGAGATTAAGACTAAATTATCAAATCTGATTGGTTCTGACTTTATTGAAAAAAATAAATTGAAAAAACAAATTAAATTACATTAAAAGTCTAAAAGTTACAGATAAATAAAATTTAAATTTTACTCAAAAGTGATAGATAAAAAAAAACGAAAGGAGTAATCGTTAATTGATTAATTGATGTTAATAAATGCTTCACAATACAATTGAAAATAATAATTCACTACTACTTTACCACTCATCAATATTGGCAAGTGGATGATTTTCTATAATTAGTGTATAAAATATACTCATAACGATTAAAAAGTAAAAATAATTTATGAATCATATATATATATATATATATATATATATATATATATAAAAGAACTAATTAACTGTTAATTAATCGGTTAACCAGATCTTAAAGTATAAATTTAAATTTATTAATTATAATTTGTAAAAATTAAAATGTGTGTTTACATCAAATTAGACCGATCAGTTATATAAATCGATTGAAATTTAATTTCAACCACTAATTTAATAATTTTTCAATTTTTTTCATCAGCCTTATTATGAGCTATAAAAGAAAGCCCATGAATACACATTAAAGAGAAAAAAATCAGCATTTATGCATACACAATAATGTTAGCGTGATTAACAATAAAGATAACAACAAGAAGAAAACACTATAAAGGTGGATAAAATGTATCATAGGCTGGAATAACTTCCCACATTTATTGCTTCTTTTTTTAAAAAAAAGTTTTTTTTATGCACAATGCATTGCATTAATTAAAAATTCATGTATAAATCTTATTTTTTTCAACCAAACATAATTCATGAATAAATCTTAATTTACTAAATTCATGCATTGCTTGCACCAGTTAAAATATCATGAATAAATCTCTTTATTAATTAATTATAATTATATCTCTTTACTGTCCATTCATTTCTAAAATCATTATGAAAATTACATCTTAATTTTCCAAATTAATCACTAGACTTCTAAAACACATTTATCCTGCACAAGTGAATTTCCAAAAAAAAATCAAAGTTTTTATTTTCCTTGCATGGAAGATGAGAGATTGTCAACTTCGTATTAATTCCTTTCTTCTATTAGGTAGATAGTGTTAATTAATTTCTTTTAGTATTAGATAGACAGACGGATTAGATGAATTAAATGTGCAATTATATGGATAAATAAGAGTTTGGTGCAATTATATGATATACATTTACAATTTTAGATTCATTAATTGTCAAGGCATTGAATAATTATTCCGATTTCATCCATATAATTACATATAAAAAAATGGAGTAAGTATTTTTTTTAATAATACTTATAAAGACCCGTGACGTCTGCTTTGTCTGTACTTTCTACGTATACGGTCTTCTGTTGCCAACAAATTTTCAAAATCTGTGTCTTTCCTGTTATTTTAATTTTCTGTAATTTTCATGTTCGGCCCTCTCTCCATCCTCTTCCTGCGCCTTCAGTTATGAACTTATGATATTCCTTTCTTCTTTAACTAAAGGGAAAGCCACCTCACGGATTCGTTTCCGCACTCACCTTATTTGCTTGCCAAATTTCTGGATTTATTTGTTAGTAAATTATTGCATATAAGGTACTTCTCTTGATCGATTTCTCTCTCTTTCTTTTCCCCGTTGATTATGTAAACAAGCAGCTGCTTGTATTAGATCGAAATTGCTGGATCTGTTATCAGTGAAGATTTTGATTTATAATTATTTATTAGGAAGTCTCGGCTTTCAACTTTCTATTTTTGAAAACATCCACTTTACCTTTCGAATTATATGCTTATTTTGTTATTTTTTTACGCGATTTATTATGCAATCTCGACTTTGCAACATACTCAACGAAATAGTTGCATGTTGATTTGTTTCCTGTGAAATCAGGATGAAAGGAGGCCTTTCCGGATACAAGGGGAAACAATTCTCTCTTCTTCTTATTGTTATGGTGGGCACAACCATTCTAATCTGGGCTTGGGACAGGACTCCTTTTCTTATTACTTTGCCTCCGCCTGGAGAGCAGTTGCAGCTTTCTCATGGTATTTTTTTTTAATTGTCGTTGCTGTTTTAGATTATTAGATGCTTGAATCTGTTTTGATGCTGTGCATATCAGCATTTATTTGGGAAGTTGAATTGTTCTTGATTATATCAAGTTAATGAACACTTAATTTTCATCAATGCTGGGAGATTCTTAACTCGCTTTTTATTTCCTACTATAGTTAGGGCTTAATGGTTTCATATCCTTTTCATTGAGTTCTAACTGTGAAAATTTTGAACTTGATATTACTTTGGCTTTTCTATATCACGAAATAAACGCGTATAGACACTAATAGGAATTCTTATTGTTAATTTAGTATCTTTTTGAACCACTTTTACACGCCAGCAAAGATGTAGACGTTACTGATCAGAATGAAAGTAGCCATCACTGGAAACTCATGTTCAGGAAAAAATTATTTTCTTATTTTGGTCGATCTAAGACGAACTCCAAATCTAGGTGCATCGTGATTTTGCATGACTCCCAAAATTCAAGTTGATCAATACTTCTTGTGGATAAGTTTTATGAGGAGATTTATTATTCCTCATTTTTTTAGCAACTTAATAATATTGGGATCTGAGGTAATTAAATGTTTCTGTTTAAGTGCATTATAGAAGTTATGATATGTATGTGAATATGCAGAACCTTCAGCAGCTGCAGGGGATGCAACAGGTACAGAGGTCCTAGACGTTGAAAGAAATGGCAGTGGAGAAACTGAAGTAAATAATAATCAGGATTTAGGAGGGGAAATTCCAATTGTAAAAGACAATCAAGTTAACGAGTTCAAAAAGAATGGTGGTTCAGAGAGTTATAACTTGACAGAGACAAAAGAAAAGCATTACCAGAGCATAGGTGAAAAGGATCTGAAAAGCAAAGAAGTTGTGGATTTAGAGCTGCCGAGGGGCTCTGCAAATAAAAGCTCTTCAATGGGACAACAAGAAGGGAAGAATCATACAATGCTTGTGCATGGTCAAAGTAAGATACAGACAATGCCAGTCTTTCATGTTCTTGCATTTTGTTTCACTCATGCTTCGTGTTTTAAGGAACTGCAAAGAGAATCTACTCAAATTGCCATGTTATTTGTGAAACTGATGGCAGAAAAGTTTTGGTGATTGACCATTTGCTTGATGATATCCCTTGTTAGAGGTCCTGAGTATATACATTAGCTGTGTTATTTTTGTTATTTGCCACTGATAAAGTGAATATGATAAATCATGGAGTTGCAAATTTTCTTGTGCTATGATCTTTTACTTGACCAATATTTTGTTTATTGCACTTCGCATTGATATTTTGGGTTAGTTCTCTGTTGATTTGTTAATAGCCATGGCTTTTAATGTAATTAAGGTATACACAATGTATTTATACTTTTTATGATTTTAAATATAACTGGTAATTGCTGCAGCCTGTAACTATGCAAAAGGAAAATGGGTAGTGGATGATCACCGGCCTCTGTATTCTGGATTTCATTGTAAGCAATGGCTAGCACCAATGTGGGCCTGCCGGCTGATGCAACGCACTGATTTTTCCTACGAGAATCTTCGGTGGCAGCCAACTGATTGCGAAATGGAAGAATTTGGGGGGGCTAAGTTCTTTGAAAGGTACTGCTGTATTTTTATATAAACAGATTTATGTAATATCCTAGACCTTTCCATGTTTTTTAACATAGTTGAGTTGGTCCAATTTTACTCTGAAAAAGTCGCCTTTTGTGTTCTTAGGCATGCATCTGGGTTAAAGCCGTCTATAGATGTATAGATGGTTCAATTTCATTCTCTCTCTCTTTTTTCCCCCTTTCAAAAGAAATCCATCTGCAGATATATATTTCAAATCAACTGTTCTTAAGTTTGTCATTTATTTTTTTGTTATGAATGTCCACCTGACATTACTTATTCTTGTACTCGTAACTGTAAAACACACCCCTGCTTGATATTAATCGGACCTTGGTTGAAGTCTGAAAGGTTGGTACACGATTGTCATGAATCTTCTGTGAACATGAAGCAGCAAAGAAGGTAGCTGTCATGAGATCTTAATGTTTTGCAGTGAATGCATCCTGAATAACAATCTATATAATCCTAAGCGGCCCTATCGACTGGTGTGGTAGTGTCAGTTCTTTGACTTGGATTATTTGGCCAGCAACTTTGGAGCCTATCTTTGTATGTTTATCATACAGCAGTGTCTGGAAGCACTGTTTTCTGGCAGAGCATATGACCCAGCCTTGAGTTGGATGCCTCCAATATTGAACATGTTATGATTACAGATATTGCTGCATTTTTTCCTTTAAAAAATCTTTTGCAGGCTGATAATTTATCATAACTTACTCTGGCGGGAGGTACGTTGACATGCTTTGGCTAATACCTTGGCGTTCATTTAGTGAACAGGAATACTTAACTACTTAGACATTGACAGAAACATTGTAACTTTGCAAGATTGTTATATTAAGCCATCTCATTAGTCACTTGCATAAAAGACCTTACTCACATTCACCTGCATGATGGTGATGCTTGTCTACTATGACTGATCTTCTTTCTTTTTGCCTTAAATAAAAAATATAGCATTGTTGTTTGATAATGTGATAATGGATTTTTCACCTCCCAGGATGCGAGGCAAGACTCTAGCCTTTGTTGGAGATTCACTGGGTCGACAGCAGTTCCTGTCTTTAATGTGCATGATCACAGGCGGAAAGGAGAGGCCTGACGTCATTGATGTAGGAACAGAGTATGGACTTGTCAAACCTCGCGGTGGAGTTCGTCCTAATGGATGGGCATATAGGTTTCCAAGTACTAACACTACTGTCCTTTATTACTGGTCGGCTTGCCTTTGTGACTTAGAGCCTATTGAGGCTCAAAACCCAGCAACTGACTATGCCATGCATCTTGATCGGCCACCGGCATTTTTACGCCAGTTTCTTCACAAAATAGACGTGCTTGTTCTCAACACTGGGCATCACTGGAACCGAGGAAAACTCCGGGCAAATCGCTGGATCATGTATGTGGGTGGTAAGCCTAACACCAACAAGAAGCTGGCGATGATTGGGGATGCCAAAAATTTCACAATCCATAGCATTGTGAGTTGGGTGAATGAGCAGCTTCCAAAACATCAACATTTAAAAGCCTTCTATAGAAGCATCTCGCCTAGGCATTTTGTTAATGGCGAGTGGAACACTGGGGAAGTTGCGACAATACAACCCCTATGTCCATAGGAAAGGAAGTAGTGCAAGATGAATCTAGTGATTATAGTGCTGGCAATGCAGTGAAGGGGACAGGGGTTAAGCTCTTAGACATAACAGCTCTGTCGCAGCTCAGAGATGAGGGACATGTATCACGATATAGCATTACTGCCTCACCTGGAGTGCAGGATTGCTTGCATTGGTGTCTACCTGGTGTTCCTGACACATGGAATGAGATCCTTTTCGCACAGATTAGTGATAAATCATGGACGCGGGAATGAAGAGCTTATAACATACATGATTAAAGGGATTATATTCTTTTATGGGTTCAGTCAAGAGCACTGTCATACCCATGTGGACAAAAATATATGTAAGTGATCAGTTAACAGAATTTTCACGTTGGAGTTTAAATGCTGAACTTTGATTCACGGAGTAAAACACTCCATTAGTTGATTTCTTGGTGTCCGTCATTCTAGTTGGCCAAGTTGCACTTGTAAATTTGGTCTGTTGGGCCCCAAGCTAATTTGACCAGGAATTATCAGTTTCTTTCCGAATAAAGCCAAGTAGTCCACTGCTGCGCGCAGATCTTGAACCTGGTTGGGAATTTTGATGGCTGAAATTGGAGAAGATGATGGGAAAAGTAGAGGAAATTTGTATGAACAACAGCGGGAACTTGTAAAAAGATGAGCAAATCCCCCCAAAAGACGGCAGTGTACACATGCTATTTATGCATTATCTTTGGTGATTTACACAACAATATGGAATTTTTAGTTGATTGGTGAGTTTGTCATGGACATGTTGTTGGTTTTTGTAGCCGGCCCTATGTTAAAAAGAAAATCTAACCACTTGTTCTTGGACTGGATTTTTCATAACACACTTGGATCTAAGACCGGCCTTCCCTTGTTAGCCTTCCTTGTTATATGGGATGGCTGCTGCTTATGTGTGATTCTTCTGTTAGATTTCTCGCGTAGTTTGTTTGTTACTATAGCGAAGAAAGGTGTATTAGCGCTGAGAATAATGATTCATCCGCTGGCATTGGCAACTTGGACATTGTTTGTGAGCGTGAAAAGGATGAAAACTTTAAGGTTTTTTCGCAAAATTCAAGGGAACAAATAGCTAACATCAATTTTAATCAAAAAAACAAATATTTTGCTAAGTTTTTCGTTCATTAATTCTCTTAATAAGAGACCTGTCTTTAATAGAGATATGAACGTCATGAAAAGATCAAGAAGATAAAAACAAACACTACATATTTTTTCAGTCATATATAAATTATCAGATCTGTTGTTTTTTCTCATCTCTTTTAACTCTTTATTGTTCTTTTTAATTTTGATTAGGAGTGGTTTAAGATCCAAATCTAACAACTCTATGACAAAACCAATATCATTAAATTAAAGTTTATTAATCTTGTCCTTATTTTGTTTTTCCTCTATTTAACTCTTCCTCTTCAACTTTCTTTCCAAACAAGACCTGAGGAAAGTTGGTTTGATGTTGGACTCGACAACATTAATGCGTCATTAGATAGGTCCTCTTTCTTACGTGCAGTTTATTGTTCAATTAATGTTTAACCTTATCAGATATGGATTAAAGGGCTAAATTACCTGTAAAGCTATAAGGT
Source organism: Excoecaria agallocha (assembly GCA_037975025.1). Lineage (NCBI taxonomy): Eukaryota > Viridiplantae > Streptophyta > Magnoliopsida > Malpighiales > Euphorbiaceae > Excoecaria > Excoecaria agallocha. Next base: position 36,635,660 of record CM075818.1, read on the forward strand.
GAACATCATATTTCTGAAGTTAATATGGGATAAGATAAAAGAAACCTCTTGAAAGAGAAAACCTTATATTATTCCTTACTTTGTCGACATGGAGGGAGATCTTTTGACAAAGACAACCAATACTGTCATATGCCACGTGATTGCCTTAAAGGCTTCAACGTTCAAAATAATATATGCACAACAGCCTGTCACTTTAACGTTACATTCAATCTCTCCATTTCCCATGCAGCTTTTAACTTCTTCCAACTGCCTGTAAGAAAACAGGAGCGGCATTCCGCGTGTCATCCACGGATTCGCCAAGGACCCAGCTGACTCAGCTCGGGCGTAACGAAACGAGCGAAATAATAAAATAAACAAGAAGAAAGTGCACTTCTGGTTTAAAAGAAACGTCTACCGAAATTCAAATCAAAGTGCCATTTACGCCATTCTCTGGAGAAAAGAAAACCCAGTTAAAGACTGATTCTTTACTGCTTATCTCTTTCTCATCCTCTTTTTAATTTTTTCGCTGTGATTAACAATTAGGGAAAAAGGCATTAACAATTAGGGAAAAAGGCTTCAACTTTTCATTTGGGTGAGGAAATATCTGATCAATGGCGGAGGAATTTGGAAAATCTGTCGAAGATGGAATCAAGCTATCGAAGAGGTTATACTATGGCAAAGACAGGGCCGTGGTGCCGCCGAAGCCGCCGTTGTTGATTATGGAAAAATCGAGCGGTGCCTACCTGCCGACAGCTCCCATGGTGTACGCTGTTATTTCGGATCCGGCTATTGTGGATAATCCTGATATGCCTAGTTATCAGCCCCACGTGCATGGACGCTGTGACCCTCCCGCGCTCATTCCGCTCCAGATGAACCGGGTCGAACTTGAGGCTGCTTCTTATTTGGACACTGCTATTGTTCGGGTTAGCGGATCCTGGCGGGTTCACTGTGTCATGGGCAGCAAAAGCTGTGATTGCCGTATTGCTATTCCCATGGGAGAGCAGGTGTGTTTTGATTTTGAAAGTTTCTAAAGCTTTTTCTTTCATTAATGCTATTTTCAATTGAAAACTCAGAAATTTGAGTCTTATTAGTTAATCTTTTATGAAATTTGAGCGACAGTTCTTTGGTGTAGATTGGCTATAGTATTATTAGAAATTTAATTTTACTGTTTGTAACATGCGAATTACTGAATCCTAAACTAAAAAGGCTCAGTCTGGAATTTTTATGCTTGAAAATATCTATTTCTTAGCATTTTGTCCACTCATCTTCTCCTTCCAACTCAGAAGAGATCTCTCGGAGCATTTTTCACGTGTCATAGCTATGTATAAGTTATTACAATCATCGTTGCTTTTATCTCTGTTGGGCACTTGATTTTTTGCTGATTTTTTTGTTCTCAAACAATATATTATTTGGCTAACAGGGTTCAGTTCTAGGTGTTGAGGTAGAGGTTCCTAAAAAATTGTATCAAACTGAAGTGATTGCCATGGACGACAAAAAGAATATGGAAAAGGAAGCACGACCTGAAGCTGGGGGCTTTTTGACACCTCGTATTTTTACCCTGACTATACCAAAAGTGAGTAATTATAAAATATGAAAAAATTGATTGCTTTATGTGCTCTGAAGTGTTGCATAGAAATTCTACTGTCAAAACTATATTCCTCTAAAGCTTTTTCTATTTTTTGTTCCTATTATCTGTCCAGATTGATGGTGGCACCAATATTTTGCTTAAAGTAAGTTGGACTCAGAAATTATTATACTGCAACGGGGAGTTCTCATTGACTGTGCCATTTAGTTTTCCAGATTATGTAACTCCAGCAGTAAAGAAATGGCCAAAAAAAGAAAAGATACAATTGAATGTCAACTCTGGTACAGGAACTGAAATTGTGTGCAAGACGACTAGTCATCCTTTGAAGGTGCATCTATTACAAAGGTTCCTTGGTTATGAATTAAAATTTTATAGTGCCAATATCTGATACGAACGTTTATTTTTTTTACTTCTCAGCAATTAAAACGTGAAGCAGGGAAATTGGGTTTCTTGTATGAATCAGATGTTCTCACTTGGACAGATGTTGATTTTTCAGTTTCATATTCTGTAAGGCTTTGTGCCATTTTATGTTTTTTCTTCCAGTGCACATTTCTTCTTATGCAAAAATACCTTAAAAATGTGAAATGCACACTTTTTGGATCCTTAAGCATCTTAGGTAATGGAAGTTATATCAATGTATGCAGCAACTTTGTAATTATAGCGTATTATGTGCTTATTAGGTCTCTTCCAGTCATATGTTTGGTGGTGTTATTTTGGAATCCCTGTCTGTTCATGATGCTGATCAAAGAGAGATGTTTTGCTTTTACCTTTTTCCAGGAAATCAGCCAAGCAGGAAGGTTTGTCTATTAGTATATGCTCCACCTTTTATATGGTTCTTTAATTCAACTTTCTTTTTTTTTTTTTTTTTTTTTTTGGTACCTTTACTCATTCTTGATCAATCTGATAGGTGTTTCAGAAAAGAGATAGTATTTGTTGTTGACATAAGTGGAAGTATGGAAGGAAAGCCACTTGAGGGCACGAAGAATGCATTGCTTGGAGTCCTCACAAAGCTTGATTCAAAAGATTCATTCAATATTGTAGCTTTTAATGGCGAGACTTACATATTTTCCACGTTGATGGAGCTTGCTACTAAGGAAACAGTTGAAAGGGCAGTTGAGTGGATGAATCGTAACTTCATTGCAGGGGGTAGTACAAATATCTTGCGTCCTCTAAATCAGGTCATCTCAACCCTATGGTTTTCTGATATTTCTACATATGTCCTATAAGTGTGTGTGTGTGTGTAACGTATTGGTGGCTTGTGAACAACTAAAAAAGAAAAAGGAAAAATTTTTAACATTCTTGGGAAAAAAATGTTTAACATTCTGTCCCATAGCATGTAGATGGACCAAGAGTAGCAAAATAGTTGATACCTTTCTGATCCTATTCATCATTGTGGAGTTTGACGTCTGAATCTGGTTATTGTCTTTGATGGCACTGATTTAGGCTTTAATGCATTTTGGATTTGTTCTTTTGGAGCGTCTGCATTAAATATAACTGTTTGATGTCAGCATTATGTGGGAAACAAGAACTTTTCTTTTCCTCTGCGCTTGGGCTGCCTCTGTTGACTCACCTAATAAATCAGCTTATATATCCCAATTGAAAGGATATAGTAAAAAGTTATTCAATTTGTTCTTGCTACATGCTTTCAGGCAATGGAGATGGTAGCTAAGGCTCATGGTTCACTTCCTCTCATTTTCCTTGTCACTGATGGGGCTGTTGAAGATGAAAGACACATTTGTGATTTAGTGAAAAAAAATCTAGCTAGAGAAGGATCAATATCTCCACGTATATACACTTTTGGCATAGGTAATGGCTTACTTGTTTTGTGTATGGTTGAATTGGTATCACATGATTGCTCACTTTGATACCCATGCCCACCTTCTCTTCCTTTTTGGTTGCTGGAGAATGGTGGGTCTTTTTGATGTTTCAGCCTGCTTGAAACATTTTCTATTTTCTATTTTTCTTTCCTTTATTAGCTTTCAGCAGATCTTAGTAAATAATTAAATGTGAATATTATGTCTTACCTGTCACATTCTAATATTACAGGTACATACTGTAATCATCATTTCCTGCAGATGCTTGCCATGATGAGCAGAGGGCAATATGCCGGTGCATATGACGTAGGTTAGTTCATAATTTAGGTTTAAAGTCCCTTTTCTTTTCCTGGAAGTTTGCCAATGTTGTTTTTCTCTTTTACTTCCCTTGTCTATCTCATAGGAGGTTGCGAAGCTTTGTGCCTATATGGTGTTTTGCTGCATGACTGAATGTGCGATTTGGTGATTGGATGTAGTGAAACATCTAAGTTGAACTGAATAATTAAAGATGCTTGGGGAATTTTCCTGAGATAAGGCCTACAGATATTTGGGCCAACACTACCATTCCCGGGGGCAGATGCAAGAGAAAGAAGTGAGGAGGACCAGAATTTAAGCATTAGGGAGATTAAAATATTTAAGGGCTAAATTATAAGTTTTACCTTGGTTTTTTATAAAAGAAAAAAGGAATTGAGGGGGTGGGGGGTGGGCGGCGCGTAAGGGGTTTTCAATCATTCAGTTCAACTGAGACTTTTCACAACATACAATCACCGAACTCACATTCAATTGCTTCAATTATTGAGCATATAATATATATTTGTAAAATGCCTATCAAGGTGAATGAGCAGAGGCAGATGCTTGGGGAATTTTCCTGAGATAAGGTCTACTGATAATTGGGGTGAGAATCCCATTTTCCTTGATATGCATGTTGCTAGATGTATGGTATGCTCAATGATTGAAGCTATTGAAGTTTGAATCATGGTTACAACCCATGCCCCTATATAATACTGGAATATTATCAGATTAAGTTAACTGTTTAGAGCATAATTCTCTGGTTTGGTCGTGGAATTAACATCTTGAACCTAAACAAGTGGTGACCATGCACACTATTCCTTTAAGTATTCTTGGATTTCTGCATTTGGTATTCAACTTTTAAATTTGATTTAGTCCAAGCTAAGAAAGTATTCAAGACATATTATACTTGTCATGATTTTGTAATATGTATTTGTTTCTACAGGTTCAGTTGAGTCCCATATGGAAAAGTTATTTCACTCAGGTCTATCTACTACTCTTGCCAACATAAAAATCGATGCATTTGATGATCTTCATGACATTGAGGTATGCTTTAAAAGATTTAATATTCCCACTTGCCGTTTTGACTAGTTTCAATTGAAGTGCGACTCTGGTTGCCTTCCACCCAAATGTTTTTGTGTTGAGAAATATCTTTTCATGCAGTGAACATGAATAATGCATGCAAGCCATCAAAGTCTGACTTGATTATTTCAAGAAAGGCTGATGATTTCTTCAATGCCTATTTTTCATTTTTTATAACGTTTGCTGATAGGAAATTTTTTCAATTGCTTGAGGGCCTGAAATGCAGTCTCTATTGATTCCATGACATGGCCTGAAATGTAGTCTCTGTTGATTCCATGACAACTTTCTTTGCATTTTTTTATTCTAATGATATTCATGGAATTTTTTGCCATTTATAGCACGAGTTCTCAAAAAATGTAATTAATGTTATGTATTATGTAATGCTTCATGTTGAAGGGAATCCCACATTAGATGTTTAAGGGATATAACAAGAGCTCATAATTGGGATTGAATTAACTCCAAAATGACTTAAAGTTATTTTAAAGCAATGGTCATCTCACAATTATCAAGTTTGCCTCTTTCAAACCCATCCAATTCTAAAGATATTGGGAATTTTGTGGGTGAAGATATCTGTCCCAAGAAGGAAAAATGCCTAGATCAAATATTGAGTAAGTTTGCAGCTCAAGTGAAGAGAAAAGAAACCAAGGGAAATAAGAATGTTTGATTAAACAAGTGATAACTAAGCTAAGGCCAGTTGCATTTAAGGAAGAATGTTGGAGAGAATTTCATTTCGGATAATTAAGTAATATGGACTTATAATTGTGGTGGACTTAACTAAGCAGTATGAGTTTAGTGTTTGATATAAATCTTCATACATCTATGTAGGTTTTACCTTCCCGCATTCCAGACCTCTCAGAAGGCCCATTGATTATATATGGGAGATACCAGGGAGACTTCCCTGATAAAGGTGTTAAAGCTAAAGGTGTTTTTGGAGATTTGAGTAATTTTATTATGGACTTGAAGATGCATAAGGCAAAGGACATACCTTTCGACTTGGTAAGACAACTCTTGAGCATTCGTTTTATTTTAATTGCCTCAAATACTTATTTACATAATTCAAATTGTGCTCTATGATCAGAGGGTGTCATTAGATTGTTTCAACTATGGGGCATCCCCAAATGCAGTTCTTTATGCCTGTAGACTGGCGACGCATGCTTTTACATTTTTCTTTTTATCTCATGCTCGCTATATCTAGCCTAATGGTGGTAATCCATGACTAATCCTCATTTCACTGATGGACTAATATCTGATCTTTTTATCCTGATTTACGTTAATAAGCTACAAGTTCTGGTTTAGTCATCGTTTATATCTCATCTCAGTGAGATGATAGATTCATATGCAATAGCTTTTAAGCTTCTGATGTAACCTGTCTCTTCTACAACAGATTTTTGCAAAACAGCAAATTGATATACTCACAGCCCAGGCATGGTTTGCAGAAGACAGACAGCTTGAGGAGAAGGTTTGTTGCTGAGTTGTCATGCTTCTTTCTTATTCGGTTCGTTTGCTTATATAATGTACGGGAACAGAAAGGGCAAGAGTAATTCTTGATCGTTTAGATTTCTAAATGGATATTTATATATTTATGGTTTCTACTGATATTGACAATGCTGATCATCAGTAGCTTCTCGTAGGTCTAGCTCTCAGGAAAAATTAATCCTATAAAATCTCTTGTTTTAGCTCTGCTGGTTTTTGTTATGCATACTAAAAATGTTGCCTTCTCCCTTCTAACTGTGGCCCGAAGTTTTCCATTTCCTAGGCAAGAGAACTTGCTGATGCTGTTTGCTTTATGAGCAGGTCATCAAAATAAGCATACAAACTGGTGTAGTATCTGAATATACTCGGCTCTCATTACTTGCAACTGAAAGAGGAAATAAAGTCGCAGAATCACCTAAAGGAGCACGTAAGGTATGTATTATACGAGTATTGCAATTCCACATTGGTTTATTTTACATAGCGCGGACAATCCTCATAAATCTTCTTCCTCTTCTTCTTCTCCACTTTGACAATTAAATGTGCTAGATATCCCACAAAACTGATTCTCCCAATCTGGAATCTCAAACACAAAGAAGAATAGTGCTGCAGAATCTTGGTGTTGGTTTCGGCAATTTAACTGCAACTGCAGAAAACCTTCCTCCTGGGGCTGAAGAAGTAAAATTGCCAGAGGCAGCTGAAATCCTCATTAAGGCAGCATCGAATTGTTGTGGCAACATGTGTCACCGATGCTGTTGTATGTGCTGCATCCAGTGTTGCTCCAAGATAAATGATCAATGTGCAATAGTATTAACACAGCTCTTCACTGCTCTTGCATGTTTTGGCTGCCTAGAGTGCTGTTCACTGTGCTGTTCTGGGAGTGACGGAAACTAAAGATTTTATGTCAAACATGTTTGATTGAACAATATATATTTGTTGTACGATATTACCACACAGAATTGATCAAAGAATCATGCTTCCTTGTTCTGATCATTCATTATGCCAGATCAGGCTATATGCACAATAAATAGTCTTGCGCCTAAACAAAAGGCATTTTCTGTACAAAAGACCAGAATAGTCGCATCGCATTCAAGTACAAATAAATTTGAATCTTTTTGGCATATGACCTGGAAGGCATGGCACACAACTGGTAGAAAACAAAGAAAGTTTGAATTGTCGCACTAAAAACGATTGCAACTCCGAATTGCTAGCACTTGTACCAACTGTTGTCACCTGGGATCTCGTATTTACCCTTCTACTTTCAATTCCTTCAATGCTTGTAACAGCTTTCATTTTCAGTAAAATTTTCGTCTCCAGCATCTTCAGGACAACTAGATTTCCAGTGAAGGGTTTCCTGAAACTTTGTTACACCCTTTTCCACAGGCCCTATTGCCTGATTTGTAGTCAATACAACATCCTTGACAACCTGATTCCAAAGGTTGATAATGAAAATAAAATCCATAGAACCTGAATTTTTTCACATGCAGAGAGTGATAAGGATTGTTGGGGAGACTTACACATTGACCACCTCAAATCCTGAACGCTCTTCTTGACACTTGTTCCAGGAGCCTCAACCTCAGTTTCTGTCTTTTCAAGCTTGGAAGGTATCTCTTTACCACCTTTCTCCAACTTCAATTCTGCCTGGGTTGTTTCAGAAGTTGTGACCTTTCCATAAATTGACGTAGAAACAAAGTGATATGGTTCTGCTGAAAATACAAATACATGGGCGACAGCTGCAACGGCCATCTGTCAACCCATGGAAACATATACCATTATTATGTTTAAAATAGGAGTTTCATGATGCATCTTGGGCAATCACAGTTTTACAGAGTGTTCTGTACAAAAAGATAAAGCATTAACTTTCCATCCCTTGAAAATTGATATCATTCACTTATGTTAGCAAACAGATCCCTGTCATACATTTCATTGACATCCATTTATAGACAATCTATATATTTCCCATGAGCAGCTTCAACTTTCAGAGAGTAAACAGAAATGAAATGTAGTATGGAGAAGACCCAATAAGAATTTTAATAATTAGACCAGAACCACTAAGATCTACTGTTCCTTAAGCATTAGAGCACTTTGGGTTCTCAGTGTTTTTTTTTTTTTTTTATCTTTTCAACTCTCATGAAATGTATGGGTAAAATCTTAATATATTTCCTTCCAAAACCAACATGACTTACTTCTATACAAATCAGAAAATCTTGCAGTCCTGTTTGAAACTTCCCATCATTTGGCAGAACTTCAAAGGCACACAATAAAGCAATGCCCATACCTTGCCACCAGGTTGCAAATACAATAGTCTTGAAGCTAACAAACTTTGCAAGTGGCTTTATTGGTTTAAGTCTTTCATGCATTACATTATAGAACTGCACAAGACAATACAATGCCCACATCTGACTGAAGTTCAATACTATTGCTATGGATGGATACCTGCAGTGGATCAGACCGAATTATCAGTTGGCATCAGAGAAATTATATGCAATAAGTTTTCGAATCTTCCATCAAGACCCTCGTATCTGTATGATATCCTGCAGAATAAAAGAGAACTCCCTTCCAAACTAGGGCTCCACTATCATTTCATATGAACACTTATTTGTTTTTTTTTTTTTTCACAGATCTACATTTGCCTTCAGCATGAGTACATTAATAATTAACAGCTTTTTTTTTTGCCTTCAACATGAGTACATTAATAATGGATAGCTTTGTCTTTGTCTTCACCATGAGTACACTAATAATTAATGGCTTTTTCTTTTTTTCACAGATCTGCATCTGCCTTCAACGTACATAATTAATAACTGATAGTTTTTTTCACAGATCTAAATCTGCCATCAACACAGTACATAAATAATTGATAGTTTGGCCTTTTTTTCAAGATATTTTCAAAAAGTAGAAGAATGAGATAATAGCTTAAGGGCAATATGCCACAACTATGATGGACGGAACAGTGTTACAGGAATACGTACCCATAATACCACTTGAATTTCCCATCACCATAAACGCCAAAGAGCTCCAACAAGAATGCCAAGAATGCGCAAAATGTCTTCAGAATCATCTGTCTAACTAATAGATATAAGAATCCAGATATGCGGGAAAAAAATGGTAAAAAAAATAATTGTATATTTGGAAAAAATCGATAGCTTACATATTGTACGAGGCCAAATTTTTCTATTGTAAGCAGATCCCGTCCAATAATATATGGCTGGCAGAAAAAGTTGATAAAAGAACCTATTGTTTACAGTTTGATTCTCATCTGTTCCTGCTAGCAGTGGACGATTTAGTCGTTTATTTGATTCATTTTCAAGAAGTTCAATGACTCTATTTTCTCCACCTGACATAACAGTTCAGCATAAGACATTCTTGTCCAAGTAAAGTAGGAACACATAACTATGTAACATTTCTGAGAGAATGTCAATCTCTCTTATGAAGCAGGAGGTTTAAACGAAGTGTTACACATAGCTTATATTCAATAGTTTCTGGAATCTGTTAACTTCCATGCATGCAAGTGTCTGAAATTATGCTGAATTCCTGCGGGGCCATTAAGACCGAGATAGTGGCAACAACGTAGGCAATGGAAGTAAATAGAATGAGCAATGTTTCTTACCCAGACAGGCAACCAAATAGCTACCAAATGCATATAAAGCGAAGGCTTCATAGCAATTTCTTAAAATGTCACAAGCAAGAGAAAATCTGGAATTCCACAATGAAATAATCTGCAACAGCAAGAACACCATTTAATCATACATCAACAAATTATCAATACATCTAGTTTTTCTCTCACTGGGAACCTTAATGCAAAATTAAACATTGAAGTTCCTCGCTTTACACTAAAAAAAGCAATGAGGTGAAAAATTGAACTCTTCATTCTCTTTAAGGCATACCACAATAAAACTCAATTAATCCAACACGATGCCTCTTAAAATTTGAGATTGAAACTTACTCACCGACTCGGTAGCATAGACAGGAACCATGAAAATAACTGCAACGATCCATTTTTGTTCCTGGAAAGAAGTGAGTTGAATATTTAAGTACTTATTATCCAATTAATCAACAAAAGAGAAAGAGGAAAAAAATGAAATATCCAATCAATTGAGTCCATGAATGTGAACTAGGAAAAGAACAAAACCAAGGATTGGTGTATGAAGTGAGATGTTGAAAAATAAGGAAAATGGAGAGAGCTACAGCTACCAAAGCAAAGCATCCTCCGATAATAACACCTGGTTGGTGCAAATCCCCGTATGTAGCAGTAATGTTACTTGAAGCCATTAATCGTTGAACATCTCTGAGAAATTACAGCACCAGAAAACAGAAATAAAAGGAATAAAAACAAGATATTAATGGTATAGACAATAAACTGGGATAATAAGATATGGAGGGTACCTTTGATTTTGAATCCCTTGGTGTGAGAAACAAAAAGTAGAAAAACGGTTCAGTTGAGCAGAAGGAGGAATCGTTTATGGCGCCGTTGCGCGGGACTTTAGATACCGTGCCGTTTGAAGTTGACACGTTTGCTTTTCGTCCAGATTCTAGCTGTTATATTAACGACACGTGCATTTAATGATAGGAGTTATTCAATGAATTTTCTTTGTTTTGGTAGGAGTTATTTTCAATGAATTTTGTGCATTTAATCGAGCATTAGAAAACTTCTAGCTACTGGTTTTTTTTACCACGGCTTTCAAGGGAACGGGTTCAACATTTTAGCGACAACTATGATTTTAGAGTCCTTTTATGATAATTTTAGTGACAATTAAATAATTTATAGCGACTGTATTGATAACATTTAGAGACGATTAGAACTTTTGGCCACTTGAAATTCTATTTTTGCAAAGGACGTAACATTTCGAGACAGGTGTGGCAACAACAATAAATCTTCTAGCAACACGGAAATTGTTTCAGCGTCAGTACCCAACTTTTTATTAGTGGCAATATTCCAGTTGTCTACCTTTAGCCACAACAACAAATACTTTAGCGACAGTTTGTAAACGTTAGCAACATAACATTTTTAGCAACGGAGTGAAAACTTTTAGAGACAGCCATTATGTTTTCAGCTACTTGTATAAACTTTTATTGAAAGTTTCTCTGTAATGGCCCAAATACCAAGCTAGTCGAAAATAGTATTTTTCGATAATGAATAGTGATACCGAAGTGAATAGTACCTCCTGAAGTCGAAAAATATTTTATTTTATCATTGGAAAGAACAAGTTAGCGGAAGCACGTGGGTAAAATTTGGAATGAAAATGAGGTCAAATAGATCTCCAAAAATCAAAAATAAGAAAATTTTACGATTTTATTTTAAACAATGTTTGGATTGACTGAAAGTTTGATTAAAACTTTAAAAATAGCAAATGACTTCTAAAAATTTTCATAATTTTCAGATCTTTATTAAATGAGATGTAAAATCATATGATAATGAAAAATTAATTTTTTGGTGACTTTGAAAATTAAGTTATAGGATTGGTAAAAATAAATCAGACCGAAAAATAGTATCCGATTGGCTAAAAAAATTTATGGAGTCTAATGGATATATTTTGAGGCTTAAGGGAGTGTTTTCAAGAAGTTTTGAACTCAAAAAGTCAGAGAAAAATAATGATTTCGGTTTAAATAGTAACTGGTTGACCATACGTTTTATTGAGATTTTAAAAATAGCAAATGATCTTCAAAAATTGCAGGAATTTTCAGTTGAGCTCTAATAAGTATTTAGAATTTTATGGTAGTGAAAAAGTAATTTTTTGGTAATACCAAAAATTTGCTAATCGGACCGATTGGAGTGAACCAAATCGAAAATGAACTCCGATTGAGGCAAAATTTTGCATAGAGGCTTAATATATTATTTTAAGAATTATGAAATTAATTTTGAGAAAAATTGAGTTTTAAAAGTGAGAGAAATAATTTTTGGAGACATAATAGACTAATTATGGGCTTAAATTGAATTGGGTTGGCCCAAATGATTAGACCAAGCCCAAGCCCAATTAAGACTCATATAACATGGGCTGAAAAATCTGTAGAAGACTAGAAATTTCCTCAGCCTTCTTCTTCCTCTTGCTTTGGCTGAAATTTGCATTTCTCCTCCTCTCCATAATTTCTTTATTTTATCTTCCATGGATTACACTAGATGAAAGCTTCCTAAGCATATTTCAGGCCCTCTTTTCATTAATTATCGCCTTTGGATTCCATTTGAAGGGAAAGAAGTAGAAATAATCAAGTGGTTAAAGTGGAGATATAAAATTGAGGTAAGTGATTTTGAGGTTTTAATTTAATCTAATGGTTTCTACATATAGTTTGAAGGAAGTAGAACATGTATATGTAATTATATTGAACAAAGAAAGCAAGGAATTAATAGATTTTTTGTCCTTGTATTTTCGATCATAATAGAGAAAAAGAAAGGAGAAAGAGTTTCCAAGGTTAAAGGCAAAGGATAGGAAGTTTAGAGTATGGAGAACAAGAATTCATGGTTAGTGGATACATTATCCCTAAATTTTCATAAATTTTGTATGAAAAATTGATTATGTATATGTATATTTTGTGTGACTATGTGTGATAAATTGGAAATAGTGTTATAAATGTGAAATTGAAAACTTAAATTGATGAGTGGAATATTTCAATTGCAAGAATTAAATTGGAATCTCCAAATTATATGGTTGGCCGAAATAGGTGGGTGTACTTGTGATGGTTTATTTTAGTTGAATTGTGAAGAAAATGTCATAGATTGAATGTAAGTATAATTTTGATGGTATACTAATTTTATTGAGATTTTTGGAATTTAGTAGAATATTTTTAATGTTAAATTTTACATTATGTTATAATGAAAATATTGGATTTTCATGAACTAAATTGAATTTATGGCATAAATAAAAATAACATTAACCAATTAATTAATTGGAATCAAAGAATAAAAATAAAAGAATGGAAAATGACATGTTAGAGTAGAAAGGGGACTTAAATGAAAGAAATCAAAAGTTTAGGGGTAAAATTATAATTTCGACAAATATTGAGGAAAAATATAATTTAAGTGACATAAAGGTTAAATTAGAAAAATGAATACTAAAATAAGTATTACATGAGAATTCATACAAGAAATAAAGTTTATGGACCAAATTGAAATTTAACAATGAATATGGACTTAGTAGTGAAAAATGTATAATTGGTGGCAATTTAGTAAATTAAATGAATTGAAGGGTATTTTCGTAAATTTTTATAATTTGAAGGACTAAACGGTAATTTAGCAAGTCTAAGGACTAAATGAAAATTTTAGAGATAAATATTGAATTAATGGCATTAATTAAATAAGTAATGTCATTTGATAAATAAATTGGAAGTAAAAGGGGCATAACTGTAATTTGATGAAAAATGAAGGATTAATACGTAAACTAGTTAATAATATGCAAAATAGAAATATTTATTAAGAGGATTTAACATTTAAGATCTAAGGTCTAAACAGGAATAAATAATAAGTTTAATAATATTAAATTGACAATAAGAATATCAAGTTATAATAACGATCAATAAATAAATTATTTAGTATGTTAAAGGTAAGTAAACGTTTGTATGTAAATATATATGTATGGTATATGCACAAATGTATGTATGACTTGTAAGAATATATATGTATATGTATGCATGCAATGTATGCATATGTATAGTTATATATGTAATGTATGTATAGGTATATGTATGACTTGTAAGAGTAATGCTTATTTTATGAATGCTTATTTTATGTATGAATAAGCAAGCATGTATGTGAAGAGTATGACTATGAATATTATAATAAATTAAATTGTCACTTGATGACTTTAAATTATACGTAAAAAATAAATACAAATACAGAACATGGAGTATTACCCTTAGTAGTTTGGTAGTAAATCTAGTTGAGGATATAATTGGCTAGCCATAAAGACACTTATACCTCGATCCAGGCCAAGACAACTCGGTTCGGTAGGCTAATTATGGTCTACCCTATGTTATATGTTCATAAGTTACAAGTACCATGTTTATGTTCATGTTTATGATCCTTCGAGGTCACCCTACAATGGGACTTTAGGGTCCTTATCTTGTGTATCCAGCCCAGGATTTCTATTGGACATGTAAATAGGTATGCATGTAAGTATATGTAAATGTGTATGCCCATATATGTATATATAAATGTGTAATGTATGTATGTATACATGTATATGTATATGTGTATGTATGTACATGTGTATAGATGTATGTATGTGAATATGTACATATATGATTGTGAATGTATGTAAATGTATGTATTTGAATATGTATGCATATATGTATGAATATACGTATATGAGTATGTATATGTATATATGGAAATGTATGTATGTATATGTATGCATGCAATGTATGTATGTATATGTATAGGTATGCATGTATGTGACCATATATGTATGTATATGTATGCATGCAATGTATGTATAGGCATATAGATGTATGTATGTGAATATAGATGCATATGTATATGAATATATGTATGCGTGTATGTATGCCTATATATATGAAAGTATGTATGTGGGTATGTATGCATGTGTGAGTAAGTGTAGGTATGTGGGTATGTATGCATGTGTGAAGGAATGTATGTATGAGTAATTGCATGCAAGTGTGTATGTATGTGTGTGTGATTTATTGTGGAAAGTTTGGGATACGTATCCTATAACACCCAATATCCGGTCAGTTAAAGACCCGGATACCGATGTCACATTCGGGTTTAGGTTTCTTATGTACAGACAAATAAATTTAATTAGGGTACTATTCAAATGATAAAAATTTCGACAGAATTTCTCTTGTTTTTCATCAAAACCCCATGAAAGGAAAATTTCAAAACACTTCTAATAGCATCTATCCTACCATCCATCTCCTTTTCAAACCTCAACACAACAAATATTTCCCTTCCTCCAATATTTGCAAATCACAAAAATCTAATAAGCATACGAGGCGCGGCATATATAGTTCTTGCTACTTTATTATTTACAATACTTCCATCCATAAATATTGACATATAACTTAATTCTCCAAGTATGATGTACATGTCAAAAAGATAAGAAAATAACAAAAGAGCTGCTTCTACCTCATAATTCTTTTGCTTCACTGTGGTGATTCGAGCTATTTTGGTGTAAATCTACTACCGACTTGCTCCAATACCCTCTCCTGACCTATGCGCGGAAACAAAATCACGCATTAAACATATAGCTTAGTGGTGTTTAAGCAATTCTATTTTCCAATAAAATCGAATTTATTTAACTAAACATATAATAAGCAAAGCAAAAATTAATATGGACCGACAACTAAATCCATTTCTAGTGTTAACAGTTGATCTATATAAACTAAATAACAAGTTCGCATAACCATGTACTTTACATCATCCCAAGTTCCATTAACATGTCAACAAATTTTACTTCAGAAGAGAAATAATTAAATCAGGTTTTTAGCTCAAGTATGACATAGCCATAGTAAAATTGAATTAATATTTTTAGATTGCATTGCCCTAAGTAAAATTTGGCGGAATTGTAAGACAAGATGGATAAACGGGAGTCAAATGCAGGACCTAGTTCTCGAAACCATGCGGTCCATCGACATCATTCCACCAAAATCGATATTTAATTACTCACACATTTAAATATACACACATTTATATATATACATATATAAATACACACATGTGGGCTAAGTTCTCGAAACTATGCAACCCACTAACTCAATCAATTATACTCGTCGGAATGAGCTCTCGGAGCCATGCATCCGGTAACCACATCAAGATGCAGTACTGCTACAATTTTCTCTAATTGGCATGCTAATTTTATCCTATTACTCTAATTCCTGTCTAGTTTTTACTAAGGGCAATTATGTATTTTCTAGTCTCCATTAACTAGATTGCAACGTTATTTCTAATTTATGTTTACCCATTTTGTTGACCACATTATTCCTTCTAAACTCCACACTTCATAATATTATTCATTTAATTATCTTGTAGGATTCAAATCACGAAGAATTTTAAGCTCACCAATTAATTATGCTTCATTCACTAATATAGGATTATGCATTTAGCCATACACATCTTGTATTTAGTTATATACACATGTGCTTTACTATATACCTTTCTTTAATTAATGACACTGCCTTAGGCTTATAATTACGGATTCACTTATATAACTTGCCTTTTTATGTAATTCAATTACCTATTTTTTAATTGAGTTTAAACTCGTATAACTATGAGACATATATTTAACTAACAATTTTTTTATTTTTGTCATGGGTTGCAAACCGCAATAATTTTGGACAACCATATTAGCCCATTTAAAGTCTTAGGATACTTGCATTAGTTTATTCAAACTATACTTAACTCATTTTATTCCCAAAGCATCCTATTAATTCTTAATTTCAAAGTTAACACATATAAAATTCTTACTTGGCCTAAGGCATATTACTTAGCATTCAATTAAAACTTATAACATTTCTACTACCATTTATCATCAAAATTAATTTCATTTTAATTTCAACTAACATATATATATATATATATATTAGAAAAACAAATTTACTTGATCACATACCTATTTGTCACTATTTCTTCAATTTTTTCACTACCAAGGCAAGCTTTGGCCCATCATTTTGCTTCTTTTTCTTTTCCTTTCACACTTGTCTCACCTTGTTTCTCTACATACCCATAATTTAATATAAATTTCATAATTATAGTAGCCTTCGTCATTAATTTCTTAAACCCCAACACTTAATTAAGATAAACAATTAAATCCTACACATAATACCATTAATTTCATACCCCTTTTTATACTTACAGTAGCCCCAAAACAAAACACCATTAATTTTTATTCAATTTGCAACCTACAGCAGCCTCTAAACCAAGAAAATCATTAATTTCATTTAAATTTCTAACCCAAAGGTAAATACCAACACTTAACTAGAGTAAATAAATAAATCTTGCACACAAAAACACCATATTGAATTGTAAATCAATTAATCTAAGCATATTCATTAAATTTATATTATTTTTGTATTTTATTATGTTTATTTTTATTATTTATATATATGTTTATTTTTTAATAAATGTAGGGTCCTTAAGAAAAATTAATGGATTTATTAATAAAATAAAACAATCCTTAATTTTCCTCATGCAAAACCCCAAATCTGTGTCCCCTCTCTTCCTCAAATTAGACAATAATAGCAGCAATAAAATAGTGGAGAGGGAAAGACTTAGAGCTCAAGAGAGAGAGAGAGAGAGGGGGGGGGAGAAGAGCAATGAAAACCAATAAAAAAGAGGGAGCAGCAAGGGGCACTCATTGCGTCATGCGGAGAAGAGGGAATGGCGACTGTGACTGGCGGCGGCTGGTGGTCAGTGGGCAGCGGTCGGCGTTGGGTTAAGAGGGTGGCATTGGGTGAATAAAAAGGGAGAAGGGAGAAGGGAATAGGGGCTGCAAAAGAAGGGAAATGAAAAAAAAGAATGGTTCCATTTGGGAAAAAGGGGAGGGTTTTAAGTGCCAAGCCAAAATTACGTCGTTTTGGCAATTTCCCATTTTAGTCCCTCCAACCCAAAATAACTCTATTCAAGCCCCCAAGCTCCCCCTCTTAATACAATTAAGTTCCCAAATTAGAATATAAACATCAATCTAATTTATTATTATTATTATTATTATTATTATTTTTATCGGGTTTACTTATTTATTATTCCAGGTAATTTAAATAGGGATGCTACATATCCACCATTGAGCATTTCAATACTTAGCGCGTAGTTTGTTGACTGTGCACAGGTTATGAAGATACTGATACTTCAAGTAGCTGGTGTTGCGAGGATAGTCAAGAGCAGGATTAAGATCAAGATAGGAGTTAGATTTGGCATGTATATGTAGGTACCGAGAGTATAGTAATTGATATGAGCTTGAAAAGCTCATAAATAGTATATATGTGTGTTTAGTTTTATTAAGTATAGTATTTAATATTTTGGTATTTTATGTGTATTTTGTTACTTTTATATGTTTTGTGTATTTTTGGTTGTTTTATTTGTTTTATAGGAGTTAAGGAATCAATTGGGAGCTTAAATGGGCAAATTTGGAAGCATTAATGAAGGTGTGAAGAAGAAGCCATGTCGCAAGAGCGACAGATGTCGCGAGTGCGACAAGGGATGCATGTCTAGGGCAAAAGATGCGAAAGAGAAAGGTGAAAGAAGGAAGCGTGTTCTGTCGCGAGCACGACAGGTGTTGCGATCTCAACAGAGGGCGGTTAAAGGCAATTAATCTTTAAAAGTCACCTAAAAGGATATCAAGGTTCACCAAGCATTGCATACCTATGGAGGGGCACTTGAAGGGACTTGATGCTTGAAAATTTATAAATACCCTAGAAGTTATAATCAATAAAGGAGAATATTATTATTTTTATTTATTTGAAAGTGTAATTAGAGAGCAAGAGTTGTAGGTTTTAGTTTTAGTATTATGGCTTGAAGAGAAGGAAAATACAAGGGAGAAGACTACACTTGGTGAAAGGAAGAAGGGTTAAGAGATCCCTTTCTTTAATTTCTAATCTTTACTTCTTCTTTGTTATTATTATGAATTCATTTTAGGAACTTGAATGCCGTTATTCATATTTAATCATTTCTCTTTCATTTATCTTTATATGTAGAATTTCCTATTAAAACTTTATTAGTATCATTATAAGTTAAGGAAGACGACCTTAGATGGCAATTCCTTCTTTGAAAATCATCATAGTGGTTATAAGTAAGAGAGTTAGCGAGAGCAACATCTTTTTGAAAGTTAATAGAAAATTCATTATCAAAGCATAATTTGAGAGATCACATGTGGAGATAGTTGTTATAGGTTGGTTTTTATTCTTTAAATGTGTGTTTATGTAATTCTAGTCTAAATGCGAGAGCTGCGATTTAGAACCATAAATGCATGTTTAAGGCATAATCTAGTCTAGATACGAGAGCTGCGACATAGAACATTATTCCAACTTGGCTTACATGATAAAGATTGAATTATAAATAAGAGAAAAATATCAAATTCCATATTTATGTATATGTTACATTCATCATATTTATAAGTCTTCTCGGATTATTATTAAAGTAGAATAATATTTAATTTAGTGTAGTGTAGTGTTAATAATAGTTTTAACTTGCAAATTAATGAGCATTGTAAACAAGATTAAAATCAAGTAGTAATAGTGTACAATGTTAATCAACATTTCTCGTGGGATCGATATCTGAAGTACTATAATCGGTACACCGTATACTTACGATATTTAAGTTTTCAGAAAAAGCATAATAGTAATTGTATTGGCACAGGACTATAGTATTGATATATACTTGTGAATTATTGAGACACGGTTGTTTATGTAGGTAATTATGTTACAAGCATGGTTGCAGGTATTGCAAAAAAAATTGTATTGATTCATGCATGGATTTTAACATCCGATTACCGCATATACTGTACAACGGTATAAGGGTGTTACATTCTCTATATTATTGCGATGTCAATATGCCTTTAAACGACCCCAAATTGTAGCTGTACTAATATTCTTAACTTTTTGGGATGGTTCAAATTTGTAGCGACGGTAAGCCTACCTACCTTCTTTTGGCAACGACTACTTCACGATTGGCAATGGTTATTCATAATTTGGAGACAGTTCTACAACTTTTAGTGGTTTCTCTTTTAGCAACAATTGTCTTCTTTTTAGCAACAATGCCTTATTATTTAAGCTAGGGACGTGCAAAATTCAATCCAACGGACCTGAACAATTCGATCCGATCTGAGATATTCGGGTAGGGTTGCTATGGTTATTTGGATTAGGTCGACCCTAAATTAAAAAAAAAATTGCATGAGTTTGGGTTGGTCGAGTCGAAGCTCAAAAAAAGTGGGGTTGATCGAGTATGAGCCTGAATATTATTTAGGATCAGTTCGGATGTAGAAATATTTAATTTTTCGGGTCTCAAGTTCGGTTCGGATTGACCCAGATCCAACTGATGCATGCCCCTAATTTAAGCCACAAATTACAACTTTCAGCAACGAGGAGTGAATTTTAGCAACAATTCTGCATTTCAGTGATGGTTTTTCATCTTTTAGCTAGCATTTGCGGAGTTTTTGTGACAATTTTTTCATGTTTTGGCGACATAGGGGCAATTTTTAGCGACAAATGTTTACAATTATATTGACTGTCTATCATCTATTAGCGACTTGTGAATTGATTACTTTAAGATGCGGAAAAGCTGAAGATCGGGGGTGTCGAAATTTGGGATATGTATATATTAATTTTTTAATTTAAATGTGGAGGCAGAGGAATTGAAGTCCTTGGAAGTTGATAAAGTAAGAGCAGGCAGAAGTATTATTTATGGGGAAGGCAACATGGGTTCATTTCCATTTTTGGAAAAAGTTGAGTGGACATTCCAATTGTAGAAGTAAAAACATGGAAACCTTAATCGACGGAGAAAAACATTCACATGGTTATCTTCCTAGTTATTTCTCGTAGCTTGGATTATAAAACTACTTCTTTGCAATTCTTGCATCTCGATGATTTATTTTTTTTAATTAGAAACTATTTCATTTTTCCATGCTTCCCGTTTGCTCGATCCATTCTACTTTCACTTCTACATATGTTACAGTTTCTTAAATTCCTTATTAATTATTAGAGACAGTTATTTTATTTTTACACCCTGTATATACTCATTCAAATATCAATTTATTCTAATCAGGGATGCGGGTATAGTATTGAGTTATTCTTCTTGATTTATGGGGGTCCAAAACAATCAATTGAACGACAATTTTTCTTTTTATTTAGTGAGGTCAATTAAACGATTATAATAGAATTAATGGAAAAATAATATACATATATTATAAGAACTATTTGGTTAATTATTTTACTAAAATTGATGGAGTCAAAAGACCTACCTAATCATTACTTAAAAGAATTGAGTAGATGAAGTTAATCTTGAAGTTTAGAATTCATCAAGTCCTCCAATAGACTCAAAATCATGCTGTTATAGCCAAAGTAACATATGTTAGAATAATAATAAGGCTTAATATATATATATATACACACACACTCACTTGATTTCACGATTCATTTAAATATCTGAATTTTAATAATAATTTATTAAATATTTATACTTGTCAATTTCTGCAAATACTGAATACAAATTCACATTCAATTTAGAAAATTAGAACACGTGAAACTCAACTGTACTAATATGGTATTTGAATTATTGTGACGAAAGCACATGTTTCATGTCCACAAATCAAACATGCCAAAATTAAAAATGGATCTCATTTGTTTTCTTTTTAATTTTGATAGATTTTTTTTTATTAATTTTGATGTTGTATGATGTCAAATTAGTGCAATTGAGAGAGTCACATGCTCTAATTTTTGTAAAATATTTTAAATTTATATTTATTATTTGCAAAATTGACACCTCAATAAATTATTATTAAAACGATCGAGGTAAGCATCAAATTCCAGAGTAAAGCTTTATCGCCTTATTAATTAGGGTATGAGAAGTAGATCAGCAGTCAAGAGTGTATTGTTGTAATTAAATGCCAAGTCTCTCCAGATATTCCGAAAAAAGCATTAGCAAAATGCAACACTATTAGGAACTTTTGTAGATGGGATGGAAGAGAGAAATCAATTGATTGTCAATAAAGTTGCAGGGAAAAGTCTGTTGGCTAATGACTTGGACAGCTAGATATGCATATGGACGTGGCTGGAAAATAATTTATTTGCCTTTGAGCAAGGTAATTAACACTAATCAAAGAAGAGTGTCGGGACATGGAGTTCTTATAGTAGGAACAGTGAAGTATATTTGAAGCATAATTCATGTATAGTTGTACTCAACATTAACTCAAGTTGTCATGATTGGAGTTTATGGACATGATGTGGGACAAGATTATGCAAAACCTCAACTTTTGCCGAGTTAATTTAGTGGCAAACATTCGATAAAAAGTACGTAAATATTCAAATTCGATATTTTTAATAATATTTTATATTCATGCATTATGCTTATTGTTATAAAGAAAAAAAGAGAGAGAATGTGCATGCCCTCTAAATCACAAATGAAAAATTTTATTCACAATATTCAAAATAGGTTTCTTAAAAAAAAAATACCTATATTACTAATTTCATGTATTTAAAATGCAAAAAGTGAATATATGTCCAAATACTTTTGAAAAAATATACATAATTAATTAATCACCAAAATCCACAATTACATCCTTAATCATTAACTTCATATCTTAATAAATAATAAAAAATATTTAACTCTTTAAATATTAAAATTAAAATCCTTTTAATCAAAAACCATATTGGATCTAGTAATTGAATGAGTGAATGTCGATATGGTAAGTTATATTAACTTAGAATATTTAAAATATACTACCGGGAACCTTTCAAAATGGATATTCTAAATTTACATAATTTGTTACATCCATATTTCGATATAAAATTCATAATTTTTCGGATAATTAACTGATTTTAGTTGTAATATTTAAAAACTTTATATATTTTTATATAATAATTTTTTTTGGTGAACAAATCGTTATTGGAAAACTTAAATAAAATTATTTTCGTTATATGCACTATGTTTTAGGAAAAAAAAAAAGGATGAAGAAGAAAAAGAAAGAAATACAGTAATAGATGCATGATACGGACATATTGGTTGGAGTTAAGTTGATAGTAGCATATGAGTAGCTCCCGACCCTGGTTGCTGTGCAAACAAGAATGTTCATGGACCACAAATGGGCATCGCACCAGGTTGTATCATATAATAAGCTCGAACTGCATTATAAATCAAATGTACGTATTCTGATTTTTTCATCGGCTAAAGTTCCTAAAATTTGGTAAAAATATATAATTTATACTTTAAAATTTTATTTGGTACAATATTACTCATAATATTTTAAAATTAAAATAATTTTACTTCTGAAATAATGATTAGCCCTTAAAAATTAGACACATATTATTTTAGGGATCAAATTACTTCGATTTTCAAAATTTAAGAATAATATTATATCAAATATAACTTTAAAATTTAAATTGTATTTTTTTTCAAATTTTAGAAGACGACTTACATCTGCAGTCTTTCTCATTTAAAGGCTATGGCTTAATTGCCTCCAAATAGGGTTTATAGTTTTTCACCCCATGATTTATGAACTAACATTGTTTACGTGAAGAAAATGAAAACGCAAACTCGTTTTCTTTGCGACTCAAATTTATTTTTTTGCATGGCGTTCAACCGCTTGCAAATATTTAATTTTATAAATTTTACGTTTTAAATTTTTTATATGTATTCAGCTTTGTATATAAAAGGATGAATTAAAAATTTTACATTTATTAGTTATATAATATTTTAATTTTATAAAAATTTAAACAATTCTCATCTTAATTAACTTTTGATATTAAATTAAATTTAAGTTTATTTTTTTCACATTTAAAAAAAAAAACTAATACTAGGAGAAATTGGAGGGAGGAACGTAAGAAGAGATTGCTTAGGCTGGATGGCCAAAACCAATGGTCATCAACTTCAATAATTGACGAAAATCAAGACTGTTTTTTTGCAACTCGATATATTTGAATATTTGACAATGTTATTAAAACCGGACCGGACCGGCCGGTTTAACTGCGAACCGGCAGGTCAGCCGGTTGGTTTGACTACTGAAAACCGAATTGGTAAAAAACCGGATTGAACCGGAAAAAATCGGGTAGAACCGGAAAACCGGCGAACCGGATAAAACCGGGTTTTTTGCTAAAAATGTAAAAAATCAATTCTTTTTTGAATTTTTTCACCCACCCACCCACATATATATATATATATATATCACTTAATAATTTAATATATTTATTATATTTTTGATTCATTGTAATCAAATATATATATATATAAAATTTTTATTATTTATTTATTTGAAAAAATTAATATTTTAAATTCTAAATATGTCACTTAATAATTTAATATACTTATTATCTATTTGGATTATTGTAATAGTATATTAAATTATTAAATAATATCTTTAGAATTTAAAATACTAATTTTTTTCAAATAAATAAATAATGAAAATTTAAAATATACATACATACATATATATATATATATATTAAAATTTTATTATTTATTTATTGAAAAATTAGTATTTTAAATTCTAAAAATGTCACTTAATAATTTAATATACTTATTATCTATTTGAATTTATTGTAATTAAATATTTTATACTCATATATGCAAGGTTAATATTTTTTGTGTTCACTTTATTAGTACTCCATCTAAACATGAAATTATTTTCATGATATGATTGTATTTTTATGTTTCTAGCATATGATATTTAATAATCCATAATTAATCACTTGTAATAATAAAATTAAAATTATTTTTGTAACTTATTATTAAAATATTTGTGATATATATTTAAAATTTGATGAATATTTTTTTAATTTTTATACAATAGTATTCAAAAAATTATAATATTTTAAAAATAAAAAAAAATTCGGTTGAATCCGGTTGAATCGGTCGAACTACGAATTTCCAGCCTTTTCGGTTCTCTATTCGGTCCGATTTTAATAATATTGATATTTGATGATGTGCGTTCCACCTCAAACTGCTTAAATTATTTGTTTTATGGGGAAAAAAAATCAAATTGTTCATCCCATAAAAAAATTAATAATAATTGGCCGTTTCCCAATAATTTGTTTGGAAAGTGAAAGGTCGTACATTACTGAGAACTTTGTCAGAATCAGACCAAACTCTTGGAGACACGTGTTGGTTTGGTCCAATCAAATAGGTGCCAATAGTACCTATGGTGAAATAATTTAGAAAAGAATAATCTAATTGGCCACTTGTATTCGTGGTATGGAACTCTACGTGATTGGACAACTTCACGTGCCAACCATATATGCATCAACTTCCCATGAGCTTTCAATTTTATCCTTCATGTTTTTGGATTCTTTTTTTTTTTTTTAAACCGTTTTTGGATTCTATTTAGTTTCTACATATTCAAATTTCACTTTCAAATTAGTTTTATTCTGTGCTATTTAGTATGTTTAATGTGTCAAATGTAAGCATATATTGATATATATTTTATTGATTAAAAAAATAAAAATTCGATTAATGAATTCGATTTCCAAAATTCGCATATCTCCTTAACTCCAGGTATAGATATGGATCAAAGGAATTGGGTTTCTAATCTTATTGACCCTAATGGGGTTGCTTGGGACGTTGGCATTCTCCATTCTCTCTTCAATGCCCGGGACTGTAAACTGATTCAGTAGATTGTCTTGAGCAGGCGAAGGCCATAGAAGCTTGGTGGTGGACAGTGGACAATAAAGACGTTTACACTGTAAAGAGCGCATACCATTTACTGCATGAAGATGTTCCAATTGTTTTTATGCAAGATTCTCTCTGGCATAGATTTTGGAGGCTAGAAGTTCCACCAAAGGTCCTTAATATGGTGTGGAGAGCTGTTATCAATTATCTTCCTACTAATGTTTTATTGCAGTTAAGGCATGTTGATGTTGGGATTAATTGCCTTATATGTGGCCTTTAGCCTGAAACAACTATGCATGTTCTTTTTTATTGCCCCCTAGCTAGAGATTGTTGGTCTCGTGCTCCTTGTGGTTTTGTTAGAGGTCCCTTTAAGTGTTCCATAGATTGGCTTGCTTTCATTTTAATCCACTTGACTGTTAATAAATGTGCTGAAGCGGTTGTTCTTTGCTAGTGCTTATCGAGGAATGGGAATGATCTTGTTTGGAAGGATGAAAGGAAGCATGCGAGGGGAATTGTATAGGATGCTGTCAACTTACTAAAAGATTTTGGGTTAGCTAAGTATAAACTCATTGTTGTGGCAGAGCAGGTTGGTAGTTTGGAGGTAGTCAACCGAGGAGTCTGGCAAAAGCCTCCTCCAAACTGGGTAAAGGGTAACGTTGATATGACTCTTTTTGAAAGGGAGAGGAAAATGGATTTTGGGTTTTTCCTTCAAAATGATGCTGGTGTTTTCTTGGCAACAGGCTCTAGTCCTTTTCATTATACACTACAAAAAATAGGTTTTAGCGACTAAATTTAGTGACGGACAGAAAACAGTTGCTATTTTGTGACAAAATAGCAACCAAATTATTAATTAGTTGTCAAAATAAGTTTTTTCACCAAAGTAAGGTGTTTTGCGACAAAATAGCGACGAAAAGTAGGAAACGGTCGCTAAATTATGGCGACAAAAATTAGCGCCTTTTTTTGCAACTAAATTTGCAATGGAAATTTTGTCACTAATGTTTTTCACTTTAATTTATTTTGGAAATTGATCTGTTATAATGTTGCAACGAAAATGTATTCGCTAATTGCATGGTTATGTTTATGACAGATTAACAACGGCATAATAGTTGCAATTTTTGGTGGGATTTTGTGGCGCCTTTTTTAGCTAAAATTTTAGCGACTGTTTTAGTACATATAGCGACGGAGAAAGTAGTCGCTATTTAAAAATAAAATTTTAATGTTTACCTTTTATTTGGGAAAAACCA
This sequence comes from Excoecaria agallocha, assembly GCA_037975025.1. Taxonomy (NCBI): domain Eukaryota; kingdom Viridiplantae; phylum Streptophyta; class Magnoliopsida; order Malpighiales; family Euphorbiaceae; genus Excoecaria; species Excoecaria agallocha. Next base: position 36,662,375 of record CM075818.1, read on the forward strand.
TTTCGTGACTTTTTTTTTTTCTTTAGAAATTGTATACCCAAACCTAATCCCCAAAATCTCTCAAATCCCCCTTATTTGGTGTCGCCGGCAACAGTGTCGGAGATAGCAACTTGATTTCCATCGTCATTTGTAAAAGGTGAGCTACTCGATTTCCTTTAAGGTATCCTTCTCGTGTGTGTATAGGTCCATAGGCTGCGTGGGTTAGATGTTTTTCAATAGATCTATTCAGATGAGACTTCATTCGTGGAAAATTTTATCTTTGTTAGGTTTCCGGCAACATTTAAAAGGTTAAAGGAGGAAGAAGAGCAAGGATCTAAATATCGAAATTTACAACAAAAAAAGGTATGCTTTTCTTGTTTAATTCATTTTCTACACTCTTCATCTTCAGAACACAACATCTGAGATTACAGCTCTTACTTCATTATGTATTCGTCCACCATTTCTCATTCCTACCAGCAGTTGCTTTAACAGCTTCCTCAGTCACATTCTTTTGATTTCTCTTTTCAACATGAAAAATGGTCTTTAGCCTTATAAATCCCAATCCTATAGTCTATCAAAAGAAAGAGTTTAGGGTTCAAAGTGGTCGAAGTGATGCTGATGATTAATATGTTGTTGAGCCCATAGATCAGCTAGAAATTTTTGATATCCTCTAAATTATTATTATGATTTTTTTTGTTCCTAGGAAAATCGATTTTCTCAGAGCTATCTAGATTGTTTAATATTCAGTATTCATAACATTTTATATTCTTTATTACTATTTTCTAGAAGGTTATGGTTTTAGTTTCTTGCATTATGAAGGTATCTTTTGATCATTTGTTGCTTGCTTCAAACATCAGTGTAATTTCAACATGCAGAAAAACTGGACAGTCGTTGATATGAGAGATAATTTTGAATATAACTTATTGGAATTGTTTTCTTATTAGTTTGGAATTTATTGATATAATTTATTTAGGCATAAGCTGTAGTTAGCTTTTATAGGAGGAATATTTGGAAGCGTAGAAGGGTATTTAATCGGTGTCTAGCAAGTGTACTAGATCAGCTAGTAATATAGGAAAATATAAATTAAGATCTCAAATATTGTACCCAAGGGAAACTATGATAAATGTAACCTGTTTTAGATTTTAAAGTGAATACCGTGTGCAAAGAATAAAAAAAATTCCAAGTTTTGTGATGTTGATAAGAGATTTAATAACTAAAACTTACACAATTAAAATTAAACTTAAACTTAAACAAAGCAATCAATTAAAGTTGGTAAAATTCAATACTAAAGGCAACTTTTGCTAATGACTATCCACCTTAACCTTATATTGTAATGACTTAATAAAAAAGGAACACAAGTGATTATAAAAAAATCAGATGAATAAGGCAAGATAACTTAAATCAATATTATCATTCTTAAACATCAAACCTTTCCTTTTCAGAATTATTCAACACTTAGCATAAAGATCTGATTTTAACCTCCTAGATGTCTATTAAATTCTTTTGCAAGTAAATTTAACTTTCATCTATTCTTAATTTTAACTTTTTTTAATCTTAATCTATTATGAACAATACACCACTATACCTTAACTTAGGACATAATCGTGTATTAAGACCAATAAATTAACCTAAGAACATGCAAACCAATAATCATGCATAAATCAATCATTAACTATTAGTTCAAATAAGTTAAGAATCAAATTATAGATGACCAAAGGTAAGAAATTGCATAAAAACTAAGAAATAATCAACTTATATCACATTAAGTACAAATTAGGTCATTACAATATAAGATTAAGGATTCAAGTATCCTTTAGAAAAAGTTAAAGAAAACTACTCACACTTCATATTAGAAACCAAACAAATTAAATAAAGTTAATACAAACTCATAGAAGTAAGAAACTCCCTTGACAATTCTGTAGAACTCCCAAGAAGGCTTCTAAACTCCAAGTGTTTGTATCTTCCAAAATTAAACCTAAGCTAATGTAAACTAATGAAAGAAAATTTTTAACTAAAAGTGCTCTCCAAATCTTGATGTCTTCAGCCCTTTTTATAGACTCCCAAGGAAGAGTTTACACCTCCTGTGACTTCTTATCTTGGAAGAATTCATGTTTAATTGAAATAGGAAGCTTTTAATCACCTAATTAGGACATTTACTCGGTAGAGTGACTTTTGTACTCGGGAGAATGACCATTATGCTAGGGAGAGTAACCATTGTGCTTGGGAGAGTATTTTTGTGTAACACCCTATACTCGGTCAGTTAGAAGACCCGAATACTGGATGGCACATTCAGGTTTAGGCTTCTCTAACCAAGTTAAATAAAATTTTCGTTAAAATACTATTTATTTTGTAAAAATTTCGGCAGAGTATCCCCTGAAATTCTTTAAAACTCCCTAAAAAGAAAGCATTTAAAACACTCCTAATAACATCTAATCTACCATCCATCTCTAGTTTAAACCCCAACACAATATGCAATGTCCTTCCTCCAACACTTCAAGCCTCAATATCCAATAATTATATAAAGCACAACATAATTGGTTTTTCACTATTTCCAGTATAATTTACATCATTATTGTCCATAGTTATTTATATATATAATTTACATCTCTAAAATCAGTGTACATGCCAAAATGTTAAAAAGGAGATAAAAAGAACAAAGCGTATCCACCTCAAAATTCTTCCACTTCTCAGAGGTGACTCAAATTTTGCTGCAGATCCACTATTTACTTTCTTCAAAATAGTTTCTTCAACCTACTTGCAGAAAGAAAACCCACACACTAAGCATATTGCTTAGTGGTGTTCAAGCAATTGTATTTTTCCAAAATATATGATAAATACACAAAGCACATGCAAGTTTAGATGGTCAAGCAATGCACATTCTCATTTACCACACACACACCACCGATAGGAGAATCCAGTAAAGGCAAATTAAGCAAGTATATATATGTATGTGTGTGTTTATTTATCTATTGCTTAATTAATTAATTATCTAATTATTAGAGGTTTCTAATTTATGTAAATGGATATTTAACGGCTATGCTTAATATTTGCCCCAAGTAAATCCAGTAGAATCGCATCGAGCTGGATAAACAAGATCCAATCGAGGGACCGAGTTCTCGAAACCATCCAGTCCCCTTTTAACGATTTTCTCAGTCAACATACATAATTTTTCTATTAAACATATGCATTCATTCCTACACACACACACATATATATATACATGCAAATATAGGCTAAAGTTTTGGAGCCATCCAGTCCACGACCCAATTTAATTACATACACCGAAAGAGCTCTCGGAGCCATCCAATCCGATCTTATATATCGAGGTACAATACTGCTAGTTCCTTAATTGGCATGCCAATTTTATCCAATTTCTCCAATTCCTATCTAGTTTACTAAAGGCAATCGATAAATTTCCAATTTCAATAATTTTACTTATTTTATTTCCTTTAAAATTTTATATTTAGCGGTTAGCTATGTTTGTAAGAAATTTTTGCATAAAACATGCTTTACTTACTTTTAGTCAATTAATTTAACCTTCAATTTCACCTTTCCTTGCCTTTCATAACATATTAAACTAACAACTCATTATTCATCAAGAATTAAGAATCTAAATGGCTTTATATCATCACTTATAATTCAAATACAAATTCTTCTCTAACTATATAGGTTATTTAAAGGGAATACTCAATGTATATCATCTATAATGTATGCCTATTGATCCTTAAATTCACAACCAATCATAACATAGCCTCATTTAATTTCAACTTAATTTGCATGGCTCTAACCATAACAAAATCAACAATAACTTAAAAATTCTAACATACATAAGGCATAATCAAAAGGAAAATAAATTTGCTTGAACACTTACTTGTTTTGTTGATATCTTTTTCAATTTTCAGCTTTAAAAACTCTAAACCATCATTTTTATTCTCTTTCTTTACATCTTTTATCTACTTCATCTATTTTCTCTACACAAACCCATAACCCAACATGAATTTCTCAACAATTAATATATTAATAAATTACAGCAGTTTTGAACAATTATTTAGCTATCTAACTAGCATGGATTAAGCTTTTCTCTAATTACATAAATCCCTAGATCTGAATTTTTTTCCACTTTTCCTTCAAATCTTTCATCATAAAACAACAATTAGAAGTGAAGGGAAGCTTACCCAACAAGTAGAAGAGGAAAAGCAACACAAAGGGGGGCCGAATTATGAAGGGACCAAACTAGGGAGGAAAAGAAGCAAAAAATGATGAGGCTATTACCACGAGAAGGAGACGGTAGCATAGACGGGCTGTGATGGCGGAGGGAGTTGCTGGTGTGGCCGGACTAGAGAGGAAAAAGAGGAAGGAGGGAAGGGAAGAATGGGGTGGTGGTTTTGGGGACGGTAGTCCCGATCTGCCAACCAAAAGAAAGAAAAAGAGAAGGAAATTCCAAGGCCAAAACGACATAGTTTTGGTGAATTTCCCTTTCGGTCCCCTAAGTTTTAAACCCTCAATCCTTCCTTCCTTCTATTTATATTTCCCCCCAAATCAACTACACACATATATACATTATTCTCTTCATTATTTTTCCATACTTTATTACATTTTTAAGTTCTCATTTATTTATTATTTATTTTATTATCGGGTCAGTTTAGTTATTATTCAAGTAATTAGTGGTCGGGGCATTACTTTTTGTGCTCAAAAGAGTGATTTTCTATTGCAAATCATGTAATTTTAGCTTGGGTGAGTGCCAAATTCACTTTGGAGAGTGCCAAACCACTCAGTCGAGTGAAGAAATCAGTCAGTCGAGTGATTCATGGTTGCCTCCTATGAATGAAAGCTACAAACCTCCTTAATTCCAATTTTGTCCCCGACTTTCTCCGTTTTGCACTTTAGCCCCTCTTCTCTTCAATTTGGCCCTGAAAAATATCAAAACTTACAATTAGTCCTAAAAACACATAAACTAACTAATTAAACCTAAAACCAACTAAATTAAGACTAACTTGATTCAATTAGACATATAAAAATACACTAAAAACATAGGATTAGGAGATTAAGGCAAAGAGAGATGAATTTAGAGGAGCAAGAACGAAATAACCTTAATAACCATCATCTTTATGACCCACTAATAGATGATCCACACCCTAGGATAGAAGGGCAAGTTAACCAAGCTCAAAGGGATGGGTTTAAGCCTAGAATCATTAGAGATTATGCCATACCTAGGTGAAATGAGGATTATAGAACTATCAGGATACCTCACAATCAACATTTTAAGATAAAACCAGCCACCATAACCATGGTCCAAAAGAATCAATTTTTTCGATCAAAAATAAAGGATCCTTCTCAGCATTTAGACATCTTTTTAGAAATCGATGATATAGTTCAAATACCCAATGTGTCTATAGATGCCATTAGACTTAAGTTATTTCTATTTACTCTTATTGATAAGGCAAAGGATTGGTTGTAAATATTACCAAGCGAATCAAGTCAGTCATGGCAACAAATATAGGAAAAATTCTTATGTCGTTTCTTTCCTCTTACCAAAACTGCTAGTATTAGGAATAACATCCATAATTTCCACCAATTATGTGAGGAACCATTCCATGAGGCTTGAAAAAGATTTAGGAGACTTCTAAAGAGTTGTTCATACCATGAAATTAATTATTCATCAATTAATGTCTATTTTCTATGTAGGTGTGAATCAGTTTACAAGATCTCTCCTAGATGCAGCTTCAAATAGAAGTTTTATGAACAAGATCCCTAAAGAAGCTTTTCTACTCGATGGCCACCAATGATGCTCAATGAATAAGTGTAAGGACCACATAAAAAAAGCAAGCTATACATAATATGGATGAGGTAGCCAAGCTAAGAGCACAATTAGATGCATTAACAGAGCTGGTAAGTGGTTTACAAGTTAAAAATGTGTCATCTTTGTCTTATGCTGGAACACATGTAGCATTTGAGATTAAGAATGAGAAGAATGTAGGAACATTAGTAGAGGAAGTAAATGCATTGAATCCTTATAGCAATAATTATAATCTTGGGTGGAGAAATCACCCTAATTTTTCATAGAAAGAAGGAAATAATGCTTCTTCATCTAGTAATCAATCTAAGGCTCCATTTAATCAGAATATAATCTCCTATAGCAATAGCCACCTGCCCAACCAAGCATCTACATATTAACCCCCAGGTTTTCAAGCTATACCTCACCCCACACAAGATAGAAAATCTAATTTAGAGAAAATATTTGCCAATTTTATGAATGTCCAAACTAATTTCATGGCTAATCAGGATGCTAAATGGAAATCAAAAGAAATTTGGATGAGAAATCAAGATGCTTCTATTAGAAATCTAGAAAATCAAGTAGGGCAACTTGCTAACTCTATCTCAAATAGGACACATGACACTTTTCCATCTAATGTGGACAGGAACCCAAAGGAGAAAGCCAAGGTGATTACCTTGAGAAGTGGAAAAAAGGTAAAGGAAGCTGAAAATGGTAAGCACTCTTTAGATGATGGAACCAACACCGGAGGTAAGTATTTCTGAACCAAATAATGAAAAATCACCTGTTATTAAAAAGAGCAAAGGTAAGGAGAAACCACTTTCTACTGTACTTGATGAGTCTAAATTACCTTACCTATCTCTAGTTAGGAAGGAAAAACATAATGAGCAGTTAACTAGATTTTTAGACATGTTAAAAAAGTTGCATGTAAATTTACCATTTGCTAAAGCATTATTACACATACCTAAATATGCCAAGTTTATAAAAGAATTGTGTTCTAACAAGAAAAGGCTAGAGTGTGTAGGAACAATTCAATTATCTGAAAATTGTAGTGCAATTTTGTTGGACATTCATTATGTGATTTGGGTGCTAATATTAATTTAATGCCTTATTCAATTTGGAGGAAATTGAATTTAGGTGACATTAAAAAAACTCAAATGATACTGCAATTGACGGATAGATCAGTAAAGAGACCTAAGGGTATTATTGAAGATTTATTGGTAAAAGTGGAAAACTTTATATTCCCAGTTGATTTTGTAGTCATGGATATGGAGGAGGATCGAAAGATATCTTTGATAGTAGGAAGGCCATTCTTGAATACTGTGAAGGCTTTAATAGATGTACAGGGACAAATAGTTACCTTAAGGTTCAATGAGTAAGAAATGGTTTTCAACGTGCATAAGGTGATGAAGCACCCTTTATATGATTTTGAAGAGTCTGTTTACTTCATGAATGGTATCCAAGAATATGTAGAGGAAAATTAAGAGAAAATTTTACTGAATGATGAGCTTAAGAATTGTTTAATGAATCCAAGGGATGAACAGGAAGTGGAAAAGAAGGAAAAAAACTAATAGAGGAGCTGGAAAAAGAACACGAAGGGGAAAGAATTAAGGAGGATGAACCATCCCCTCCTAAGGGAGATTCTGAACTCAAAACTCTTTCCTCTCATTTAAAATATGTATTTTTGGAGAATAATGCAAAGCCAGTAATCATATCTTCACTTTTAATAGGTTTGGAAGAATAAATGCTTATTGAAGTATTGAAAAAGTATAACGGAGCCATAGGTTGGGAGACATCCAATTTGAAGGGAATTAACCCCAGTTATTGTACGCACCGAATACCTATGAAGAATGATTTCAAACTGATAGTACAACTACAAAGGAGATTTAATCCAGCTATGCAAGAAGTAGTGAAAATGGAGGTATTAAAACTACTCGATATAGGTATTATCTATCACATTTCTGATAGTAATTGGGTTAGTTCGGTCCAATGTGTACCTAAAAAAGAAGGGATGATTGTGGTAATTAATGAAAATAATGAACTTATCCCAACACACACAGTGATAGGATGGAGAGTATGTATAGACTATAGGAGATTAAATAATGCCACTGGAAAGGATAACTTTCCTTTACCTTTTGACCAAATGTTGGAGAGATTGGCAAGGAATAAGTTTTACTGCTTTTTAGATGGTTATTCAGGTTATATGCAAATTTCTATTGTCCCGAAAGACTAAGAAAAGACCACATTCACATGTCCCTATGGTACATTTTCATATAGGAGAATACCATTTGGTCTTTGTGATACCCCTGTTACGTTTCAAAGATGTATGATGGCTATTTTTCATGATTTTATTGAGAAATTCATGGAGGTCTTTATGGATGATTTTACATTATATGGGCGTGATTTTGAGTCGCTTTTATCTAATCTTGCTTTGGTCTTAGAAAGGTGTCAAGAAACCAATCTTATTCTTAATTGGGAAAAATGTTACTTTATGGTAAGGGAAGGGATAATATTAAGACATAAGATCTCTGAAAAAAGGATTAAGGTGGATAGAGCTAAAATCGATGTTATTGATAAATTACCTCCCCCAACTAATGTTAAAGGTATTAGAAATTTTCTTGGTCATGCTAGGTTTTATCGTCGATTCATTAAAGACTTTTCTAAAATTGCTAAACCACTTTCTAATTTGTTGATAAAAGATATTGCATTTAACTTTGATGATAAGTGTTTGTAGGCATTTAACATGTTGAAGCAAAGGCTAATCATAGCACCAGTCAAAACATCACCAGATTGGAGCTTACTATTTGAAATCATTTGTGATGCTAGTGACTATATAGTGAGAGTGGTTTTAGGCCAGCAAAGGGAGAAAGTCTTTTATACTATCTATTATACAAGTCATACTTTCATCGAAGCAAAATTCAATTATACAATCACAGAGAAGGAATTATTAGCAATTGTGTTTTCTTTTGAAAAATTCAGACCATATCTCCTTGGATTTAAGATCAGTGTGCGGTCAGATCATGCAGCATCGAGGCACCTTTTTGTAAAGAAAGATTTCAAACCAAGACTCATTAGATGGGTTTTGCTTTTATAAGAATTTGATGTGGAAATCAAAGATAAGAAAGGAGCTGAAAATTTTATGGCAGACCATTTATCGAGATTGGATCATGATAATATTAAAAGGGGGGAAATTTTTGAATTATTTTTCGATGAATGTATTTGTGCTATTTATACTTGTGAAAATTCAGTTCCTTGGTATGCTAATATAACTAATTTTCTTGTAGGAGACTACCTTCCAAAAGACTTTACTTGGCAACAAAAGAAAAAGTTTTAAGCAGATGCAAGATATTATCTTTGGGATGACCCGTATCTAATCAAAATTTGCCCGAATCAAGTGCTTCAAAGATGTGTTCCAAAAGAAGAGTAAGAGGATATATTGAAGCAATGTCGTGGAGGAGAATTAGGAGGTCATAATGGTTACAATTCAATGAACTGGATGAATTTCGACAGTGGTCTTATAGCAATGAAGCTCTGTACGAGGAGAAAACCAAGTGGTGGCATGATAAGAAAATTAATAAAAAAGAATTTGACCCTGGCATGATGGTTTTGATATACAATAGTTGATTGAGGTTATTCCTAGAAAAATTAAAATCCAGATGGCTTGGACCATACCAAGTGTTGTCAAGTAATGACTTTGGAGTGGTGACTATCAAGAGCCCGAAAGATGGACATGAATACAAAGTCAATGGTCACAGGTTAAAACCATATCGAGTCAAGCAAATGGAGGTTGCTGAGGCAACCATGGTATTTCGAGACTGATAAAAGGGTTATAAGTCTAGCTGTAGACTTTCTAAACTCAGAACTAAACTCTTTCTCTTCCTTGCTTTTCATTATTTTTCATTTTGTGTTTCCTTTGTTATTTTATTTTATTTTTGTATTTGAAGTATTTTTGTTACATGGTTAATGAATTGTTTTACTTTAGTTTTTATTTCATGACTAAAAAAGGAATGTGTCTATTCTTTATGATCCTAATGTGCTTAAAGATTGAGGTGTGATATTGGCATGAGTTTGTTTGCAAATTGAGCAAATAAGGCTTGTGTTTGGGGAAATTAAAGGTGAGTGAATGATAATGTGTTAAGTTTGATCATAAATGGTTTGAGTGTGATTTGATTTGAGAATGCACAACAATTGTGAATTAAGGTGTTTCGAAGTTGCTAATTTATTGCTTAAAAGGTAAATTCCTCATGAGAGAAATAACATGATTATAACTGAGGATTTATGGCTTAAACTATGAAAGATAAATTTTTCTCGAAAGGAGCAGCCTTGGGTCACTCGGCTAAGTGACTCTAGTCACTCTCTCGAGTGGCTGGCCACTCTCCTGAGTGCAATGATTCTTTTTCTTGGCTTTTAGAGCAGACCCTCAACACTCTTTCGAGTGTTGTTTGCCACTCTCCTGAGTGAGATTCTTTGATGAAACAATGTAGAAAATTTTAAGGCTCCAATTTGTGTCCCTCTGGAAACCGAATGGACCCACTCAGCCGAGTGAAGCTTCACTCACTCGAGTGGTCCTCTTTATAAACCCCACTCCCCCATTTTTATCCTCACTCTTGTACACACCATTTCACTTATTCTCTCATTCACCCATTGAGTAATTTTCTACATCTCTATTGTTCCAATCTATCTAAGTAAGTGATCTTTAACTTTTAAGTTTTGTTTTTCAATTGTAAAGTTGCTTAATTTTGCTTGAACTTAGTGTAACTTGGGGTGGCTTTCACTTAGAATTTGAGCTTGAAATTGGATTGCTATTCCATTGATTTTCATATGAGCTTATAGAGAGCATGCTAGTAATGCATATATTCATTTTTGATGTCAATTGAATCTCAATTTGATCTTGATCAAGCTTAAACAACACCTGCACACAAGGTGTTTGTTGACATGCTTCAAAGAATGCAATTTCATTGTTAGCTTGATTTTGTTTAGCAATTGTCATGTTCACTTGAATTCATCTTTTGCTATATCATTTTTTCTAGATCTTTGTTTATTTATCTCAACGTTTTCACATGTTTTGGTTGGGTTGCTTTATGCTCCTTGTAACATACGCTTCCTTTGGGTCGGAGCAGCTCTCTTGGGGCTGCTCCTTTCTTTGAATCACCGACACTCGATTTCACCCTCGAAACTAAGGGATCATCAAGTTTGAGTGAGGAAACTTCTGATCTTGAGTGGTTTGATCCCACTTTTAGGGCCAGAACCAGGTTAAAGTTCACCTTCTAGGCCGATGATTGCTTCGCGATAGGAGAGAGACTCAACTCAACTTGCCGTAATCATAAACCTCGAAAGGTGTGACATGGCATATCAAGGTGTCCCTATCTCATCGCTAGCAGCCGATGATAAGGAGGCATCTATTTGGGTACCACAAAGCTGAATAATAAGGAGTCGCCACCCAATAAGACATTGGAGAAGAAGGGTGTTCCGACCTTGCGAGGCCAAAAACCCAGAGAGGGTTCGAAATTCCACTCTTATTTTTATCCTTGACAAATGTGACATAGCGACTTTCAAATTAATTGTGTTATCCCTTTTCTTTCATGTAAGAATAAAGCAAATATAGAAATTAAAGACGCACCCAATCACATGAAAAATGGTAAATCAGGGCCTATAATAAAGCGATGGGAACATCCATAAATCAGGAGATTCATTATGATCTTTTTAGGTAAGGACTTTGGTCATCGTATGTGGATTATTGAAGAAGCATTTCATTGCGAGATCTTAAAGACAGGGACCTGCCATTCTAAGTTTTATTTGAGAAATGTCCCATATTATTTAATTATATACAAAAATCATTTACATTGTTAAAAGTTGATTTTTGTTTTACATGTGAATTTCCTCGGCAAAAAGGCAAACATTAGTTCGATTTTATTAATGAAATATCCCAATCATTTACTATAAATATTTTTAGTGACATTCTTTATGTGCGATCGAAAAAGTGTTTTCACAGTAAAGAGAAAGGATAGTAGACTTACTTGGAGCACTTTCCTAGTCATATCCATAAGAGACTTTATTCCTCAGGAGCAATCATAATAACAATAACAATGACAAGAAAAATGACAAAATAGAAAATGAAAAGAAAACATTTGTAAAATTAATTAAAGTAAAAAGGGGTAAAAAGGATAAAGATCTAGAGCGCATGTTGAAAAATGTGCAAGAGCGCATTTGACGACACGCGATCAGCTCATCTACCTTAAAAAGCAAGAAAACATATTTTGGGTCGTGCATCATTTGATGCGCGAGTGCACATCAAACAATACACTGCCGTATCAACCTAGTAACAGTGAGTTTTCTTTCCTTTTAAGATAGAGTGCTCGTCAACAGTAGATCCAAAAGGGAGCAAAAAGAAAAAAGCTAAACATAAAGATGAGTTTTTAAATCTGGTCTTATTTTGATAAAAAAAACAAATTTAAAAGAAATAAACAAAAAAGAAATTAAAGAAAATGACCTAATAATTTATATCACACAACAATATACCCTTTTTATAGGGTTTTATAACCTAAATCTAACAGAGATTAACACATAATAGAAACTAACAGATGAGAAGAATGATAAACTATTATAGCTATAAAAATACCAAGAGAGGCCTTTTATATTACCTTCAGTATACTTACCCGATTTAGACTATCGAATGTCGGATTCATAGAAAGTCCACTTTTTAGCTTAGAAAGGCTAAGTGCTCCCCCAAAAAAATAATCGAAGATTGAAAAAGGCTAAGTGCCAAAAGTCCACTTTTTAGCTTAGAAAGGGCCAACCCCCAGAAAAGGATCGGAGTGGGCTTTATAAGGGAAGAGTGTATGGCCGTGCCATAGGTTTACACGACTGTATACTCCAGCGGTGCCGCCCACTTACCCACTTACCTCCTAAGAAAGCCAACCACCTTTTTGAGTGTATAGCCGTGCCTTTGGTTTGCATGGTTGTACACCCCAAAAGTTGGCCAACTTGCCTGAAAAGGTAAGATTTTTTAGAGTGTACGGCTGTACATTCCCTTGTGCAAGGTCATGCATTCCAAAAAAAGGCAAGGTCCTTACTTTAAAGCCAAATGAAGCATATTCTTTGATTATATGGGTGCACGGGTCGTAAATGCGCAACGCACAAGGCCTTTACGCATTTCCAATACGACTTTCGAGTTCCCTATTAGGGTATACTCATCATTTGCCTGCCTGAGGGCCACTTAACTGCACAGGCCAGGCTCGAGACATTTTTGAGAAAAGCTTTAAAAAATAATTTTAATACCACCAAGAGTCCATCATCTTCAATTCGTTGGTTTTTTAGATGAGCAATTTTCCTCATCAGGTAACCCTGATAAAGGCCTCCTTAGGACCTGATGCTTACAGTTGCCCCTAACTTTAAAGAGGCTAGTGCATGCAGGAGCCTAGACAAGCCAAAGTTCAGAGTAGGAGAGAGAGACTTACCTGAGAAGGCAGTCTCCCTACTTGCCTCTTAAGAGGGCTTGGTTGGTGAACAATGCCAACTGTGGCGTATTTCTTGGTTCAGAGGCGATTCCACTTTTGCGGCTATATCCCTGACCTAAAGGCAATCCTACTATGTGGCTATACCTTGACTTCAAGGTGATCCCACTATGTGGCTATACCTTGAGGTGATCCCATTATATGGCTATACCTTGAGGAGATCCCACTCTGTGGCTATACCTTGAGGCGATCCCACTCTGTGGCTATATCTTGACTTGAAGGCGATCCCACTCTATGGCTATACCTTGACTTGAAGGCGATCCCACTATGTGGCTATACCTTGAGGTGATCCCACTCTGTGGCTATACTTTGACTTGAAGGCGATCCCACTATGTGGCTATATCTTGATTACAAAAACTTTGTGAGAATGTTGTTGGGGTGGTTTAGATGCGAGAGTGTTGTTGGGGTGACTTGGATCTGAAGTTAACTGGCATGACCACTTGCCTTCTGCAACGGAAAGAGTGCCATCATAGGCGACACTCATGAGGTTGTACTAGCTCATGCCGTATAGCTAACTAAATCTAGCTTGTCCTGCATTTGCAGTGTTGAAAACGTTAGATTGGAATCTATTGCCCCCAGTCTTATTCATTAAGATGCTTACTTATGTTATTCATTTTTTTGTTTTTTTACATGCATTTTTCTTGCGCTTACTTTCCTTCTGTAGTATTATCATTTCTATATGCATTCTCTTTTGGCAGCATGATATACAAAGTCTATCATTACAGCATGCACTTCATCGATGATCAATCAATTTATCTTGTGATGTGCATTTTAGTACAAGACATGCTTGACCTGTTAATAACAATGGTTTATAATACAAGACGCCTCATACACTAATGACAATTAATATCAATCCATCAAACAAATGAAAGTTTTAAACAAGTTCATGATAATAACCCTAGCAAATTTTAAATAAATAAAATGTAAGAGAAAATAAATGCCCGCAATGCAATAACAACAAAAAAGAAAGCAATATAAACGTCCATAATAATCATCCCAATCTGAAAATGTGTGTGAGAATTGTGTAACATATATATAAAATGTATGTAGATAGAAAATCATAAGCTCCCTGAACCCTCAAAAACTCAGTGTAGGCCATAATCAGTGGGGCCCTTTAGTGGAGAATGGGATCTGGAACGGCACCTATAGAATGGTGGACTCGGTGCCTACACTGACAAAGGTCCTGGCTGCATGGGTCCCGATGGCTGAGCTATAATAGGATGCAAAAATTCATTGAGGTATCTTGCAAGACGGTTTACAGCTCCCTGGATGCTAGCCAAGTCATATGTATGCGCAGCAATGCGGCCTACAACCGTCCCATCTATATCGGTCACATAAGCCCTGAGGTCGGAGTCCAACTTGTTAATTTTCTTCTCAAACTCATCTCTGGCTCCTTTGATAACATCCTTACCAGTCAAGAAGGCAGTATCTAAAGCTATGAGGTGATCTGTGGCCTTCTACACACTCTTGTTCACATGCTGGCCCCCATCTCTATCTTGTCCAGATCGGCTATAAATTGCCGCTGCAAGGCATCAAACCTCTTCAGGTAGGCCTCATTTTGCTTATTCTGCTCCTGGCATATCACCTGTATGTCCGCAGCCATGGCAGTCTGGGCCACAGTCAAAGCCTGTATACCTTGTAAAATAGCATCCCACAGGGCAACCTACTGAGGTGGAGGCAATGCTGAGAATGAGGATGCATCAAGGTGACCATAAGCCTTATGAGGCAGATCCTGGCAGAAGGTAGGAAAATCCTTTGGAGGTAGAGGTACAACTGTCTCCTATTGGGCCTCTTCTACAAAATAATTTGTGAAAGGGATCTCGTCATCCTCCTTAAACCCAGGTCCCAAGACGTCTTCCATCCGCTGATCATCATCTAGCTCCTGCTGAGGTGGAGGCATCGATAGTCCGTGGCTATGCTCACCCTATCTGGCTGGTAAGCAGCATCCATCTCTTCAAGGGTCATCAGCCTGATCCCATCTATAGCAGTATTATCCTCTCTAGCCAGGCGCATGTCGTATGCAGTCTCCCTATCTAAGTATATATCCTCTCTTGTAGAAGGTCCTATGTAAGCCTCAAACATCCCCTCTGCTAATAATAATCTGGTGACCAAACCCTTGATAGATGTAGCCTCACCCGAGTGGCACTAGGTATTAAGGATATGCTCCAGAATAGCATGGCTCAGATCTATCAGCCTACCTACCACCATGCCCTATAATTCGTATATCTCTACCACCATAAAGGAACCAGGACTGCCAGGCCTGCCCAGATATGAACAAAGAAGAACCCTGTGCAGGTAGCGTAGCAACTACGATCTCAACAGTGTAGATTTTGTTGTTCTTCTCATGTATGGGACCTCTGGCCATGTAATCTTCGCCCACATCTCTACCGAGGTGAATCTCTCGGGTCCCATTACTCTCTCGCCCATGGGTAATCCCAGGATTTGTGCAAAGCATCTGTGGGTCATCGACACTGTCTAACTGTGGATATGGTAGGTAATGACCTCCTCCTCATCATTTGACCTCTGGTTTCCCAAATACCGGAATGTAGCCAAAAATTGTCTGGTCACCTTTAGGTATGTCCTGTATGCTTCCTCATAAAAATGTTTCCACCCGACCTGGGTTATCAGGGCATCTACCTCATCTATCAGCCTCAACTATGTCAATAGATGCCTCGACATGAATCGGCTAGGCAATATGCATGTCCTCCCTAGAGTACGATATAGGTTGCCCTGCTCCGGTGTCATCCATATCGGGTACTGGGGATCCATTCCTACATAATTCAAAATCACATAGTTAGTTCACCTTGCATTCATCAAAAGAGACTGCTTAAGCATTACAACAACTCGTACCTGAATTTCAGCAACATAACGGCTTAGAAAAACTAGGCCCAATCCTGCACAAAACTCAATCACAGAGCTATATTGGCTAAGCAACCTTTTATTTCTCCTAACCCGCCATCGGGTGTCTAGCAATCATGCAAAATGTACCCATAAAAATAATGTGCATACACTGACCCAAGTGAGTTATATATTAAGGAAAAATCATCATTCGTGCATGTGCATATTGATAAATAAATCATATATAAATATTTCTTGTGTTCTTATTATTATTAACATACACATTCTTAATAACTCACGTCTCTACCCCTTTTCTTTTCTCAACACCACTTATGAATCATATTCACATGCCATTATCTCTAACATGCAATTGCCATGCAAATGATTAACATATACCATTACTACTTACAGAGTTTACACTCTAAGCTAAACAAATAAATAAAGAATGACATAAAAAAATGATTATTGCATACTAACTTGCACTACCGACTACATCCGTGTGTTGTCATTGTACATACATGCTTCATCATTCATTTGTTTTTTTTACAGTGTGTACATACAACCTACCATTTTCTACTAAGCAAAGGTAATGCTATGTGAATCAAGCAAATATTCCTACACTCATAAAATCACTAAGTTGTACTAACATAGCTTTGCATATTTTCTCAATTTTTTTCCAAAACGAAACTAAAAATAAACACCAGCAACACATCATATATACTCATAACAGTCAATATCAACAAAAATATAAAATTTCATACCTATTTGAACTATGAAAGCAAGGATGGAGGGGATGGTTGCATACCTTTCTGAAGAATAAGAGAACCTTGACAAAAATTCGCAAAATAGGACTCTAAACGTGCACAGTGAGAAGCACGACCGATGCACCGGATTAGAATCACAAAATAATGCTTCTTTAGTGAAAAAAAATTGGCAAAAAATTGAGGGATACCGTTCAAAATTGTCGAAGAGAAGAAGAAAGAAGAAATAAAAAAGAAGAAGAAGAAAAGGAAAAAATCGTCGATTTATTGCATTCAAAGAGTGTATGGGCATGCCTTAGCAGTGTACGACCGTACCATTCAAGGCAAGGGCGTGCACTGGTGGTGCAAGGAAGTGCACTCCGAAAAATTCAATTTTGAAATTCCTTTGAATATGAAACGTTCCCATGCATGCAAAATGCTTACGTGAATAGCATTTTTGCATGGGTTTTGATCCAAATTAATGCAAAATAACCCCCAGAAAAAATAAATATTTTCCTTAAGTGGTAATTTTAAAAACATAAAATAAAATGTACCGACTTAATTAAATGAACCCACACATATGTACATACTCATTGTCTTTTTACAACTTATTTAAACATCTTTTGCTATTATCTTTTTTGTACATTTGAGTCATAGTTAACACTAGCTAAAATATTGATACAAACCCTCTTCTTTTTTTTCTTTTCCTTCTTCTTTTTTTTTTCTTTTCCTTTGCTTACCTCTTTATGCGTGTTCTGGGTACTTTTTTTTTCATGAAGCATTTGATAAGGTTTATTTCCTTTGGAATGTGAGCCGACTTGATTTTGTGAATTGAGGATAAGTTCTTACAAAATTCGTGCTGGAAGTGTGTATACTTGAGATGGAAACTATGTAGGATGAGGTGTATGCCATACAAAATGATTTTTACTGTTCATTTTCACCAGGTGGTAACTGGGCCTCTTGTACAGGCATGCACTTTGAGTGTACGGCCGTACAGATTAACTTATAAGTAACCCTTTCAGATTTTCAGTTGTCCTTATTTCCCACTTTTAGTGATTCCCCCTTTTACCTATTCCTTTGCAATTATGAAATTTTGCTTTTATCCTGTGTCACTTTGTATCTTTTGGTTTTGCAAAAATGACTCCTTTCACCGAATGCCTTGCCTTACTGCTTGACGACTATTCGACTTGGGACAATCTCATTCTATCACCTTATTCTAATTTGAAGTTTCTGTGCTGGGTGGAGTTGGATGAATATTTGCTAGTGGCCTCGACCCGCTATTGGGATCCTCGATTTCATGTCTTTCGTTTCAACAATATGAAGATATGCCCATTACATGAAGAGTTTGCTGCCATCCTTGGCATCCCTTTTACACTGAAGACTCTCCCATGTGTGCTAAATTGTGTTCCTAATTACCCCGCGAGGCTGTTCGAGCCTTAGGCATTTGTCTTTCTGACGTCAGGGCCTTCATTGAACCTTCAGGACCTGTGTCACTTGACTTCCTATTCGACTATCTGTACTATTTCAATGGAAACGAAAATTACGCCGTAGGCGCTATCCTTTTCATGTGCCTGGCTCATTACCTCTGCATTACTAGTAGAGGAGGTACTTTTGGAGATTATCAGTTGTTCGATATTGTAAATGACATCCATAGGGAGCTTACTCCATTCCCTTTGATTCTGGTAGGGACCTTACTTGAACTAAATGTTGTTCACGTTGATCCTACCGCACTGCTCACCGGCACTCCCTTGTTTCTTTAGGTATCTGTAGTCATTATTTGAAGATAATGCGCCCCTTGTGGGTTTTGACACTAGCTTTTCTTGGTGGAAAACACATCTTTTTACAGATTTTCACATGACCCTATGCCTAATTTTTGCTTGAAATGGATGTGAAACCATCCCAGCAGCTTTTATGCTTATCTTTTCTTTTCCTTCTTTTTTTCTTATCATCATATATATTTTTTATTCATCATCATTTTTTTTACATTTTTTAGATCTAGCTATATGAAAAACTCAGGATGTTGGCTGAACCTTCTCCTCATGCCATTGCTGCATACTCCTTGAGGTTCTTTGGAGTGTACATGCGCTGGTACTGGATTGCCTCTGTGGAAGAAGGTATTATGTGGCTAAGTTCCATAGCTGAATGGAGGGTGAGCTCCGTGTGTTTGTGGATCCAGGTAGAGTATATGACTCATGACAAGAATTATGGATGTGTGCCTCTCTGTGGCCTCAATCGGGCGACCTTTTGTATCACAGCTCGTTGTACCCGCCAATTTGGTATTCAAAAAGAAATGGTGCGAGTGCGGCTAAACTTTGGAGGAGGAGATCTAACTGACATCTTTGTAATCGGATATCATTACCTTTGGAGGCATTTACCAGTGAATACCCATTACTTCGAGACCAGTGTGGAATACCGTTCATGGGTTATGGAGGCGCCAGATACCCGAGCCTTCTTACTAAGACGTCCTGGGTGTGTTAGACCCTAGTGACGGTTGCAGTAGTTAGAGAGCCCCTGTTTTGGTTGTTGTTGTGTCATCTCTTTTTATTTTGGCCTGTAATATATTGCATCATTGTCTGCTTGAATAATACCTTTGCTTACTTTTTCCTTGCTTACATGCTTGTGTGGTATTTGGTGTATGAGTTATGTTTGTTTCAATAAGGGGCTTGCTTTGTCGTACGTTTTGTGTTGCTGCTGTTGCTAATTGCATATGTGAATAAATAAAAACTTCTTTGTTCATGCCAATTGTAGTGTACAACTTAGATTATTAATGTAATGCCCTGCATTCACTGATATTTCCCATATATTTTATATAATCATAACACAACATTCATATATAAACATATTCTAGAACGTTTGGTTAAAATTTCAGCCCATTTTGATGCCATTTCGATATACTTTTAGTTTTAGCGACTTGCGCAAGTGGTCTAAAATTCAAAATTTTAAAACTGTCAGAATTACTATTTTTCAGTTCCCAGTGTGTCTTTATGATATTTATAAGGTGTATGTGTAACACGAGAGCAATTGAAAGTCTCTAAGCCAGTCAAATATTCGGTCAAACTCGTGGTCAAACCTTACGAGCAACCATTAAATTTTTCTTTAACTGCTTATTTAGAGGCTTATTTGACCTCAATTTCTTTTCAAATTATACCACTGGACTCCGTTTAACATGTAATTTCATAATCTACTCTGAGGACAACTGCCTGCTGGGTTATCCATCCTCGAATTGTCCTGACCCGAGCATGTTTAACCTTTATGCTTTTTCCCACTTTCCTATCTTATCCAACTCCGATTACTCTGAAATTCATTCTAGGGTTATCTTCTATGCTCTACATCGTACCGTATCCGACAGATACAAATTTGGGGGTGTTACAATTAATGCATGCTCATATGATCACATTATCACAATGATGACAATCATAGCACGACAATTAATACAAAGCACACATTTCATTAAATCTCGGGTAAGTGCATCTTGAATACATCCAACTCCTATCGCCAATTGGCCCCCGTGGGTTTTCTTAATTGGCTATTTTCTCTCAACCTTTAATTTTTGCTTAAAGCACCTTTTTTTCAATTTTTGCCTTAGCAGAGTACCCTATTTTAGCAAAGCCATCTTTTTTCGATTTTCAACCCGCAGCCTGATTTTTTTATTTTTTCTTTTTTTTATATGTGTAAAATCTTTATCCTTTCAATATTAACTGGCTCCTTGAACTCATTCCCTTTGCTATCTATAAGAATGGCAGCTCCTTTAGAACGCAGCTTTTTAGAACAAAGGGACCTTCCCAATTCGGTCTGAACTTTCCTCTATAATCAGGTAAGCCAGGCCTCATTTGTTTAAACCCTAAGTCTCATTCCTTCAAATGATGACCTTTGACCTTCTTCCCAAATGATCAAGCTAACCTTTTTTGATACAGCTGATTATGGTGGTAAGCTCTCATCCGGTTCTCATCTAATAAGTTCAGCTGCATCATTCTGTGTTTGGCCCATTCCGTCTCTAGTAGCTTAGCTTCTAAGATGACCCTTAGCGATTGCAGTTCAATCTCTACTGATAGCACTGCCTCTGAGCCGTACCGTGGAAGTTGTAATGGTGGTTTTATACCCCCAGAGTGCAAATGGTAACTTCTCAGCCCAATCTTTATATGTTTGCACAATCTTTGATAAAATCTTATTTAAGTTCTTATTTGCAGCTTCAACTGCTCTGTTTGCTTGTGGGCGGTAGGGAGACGATTTATGGTGTTGAATTCTGTACTTCTGAAGTATATGCCTAGTCTCTGCTTGAAACTGGACCCCATTGTCTGACACTATGTAGTGAGGCACCCCATATCTACATACCAAATTTTGCTCGATGAACCGAGCCATTTCCTGTGCTCCCAATCTTTTGAAGGATTCAGCTTCTACCCACTTCGTGAAATAGTCGATGGCAACTAATATGTACCTATGATTGTTGGAAGCCATCGGATGAATTTCCCCAATAATGTCTATGTCCCAAGCCGAGAAAGGCCAGGGTGAGGAAAAGTTGTATAACTCCGAGATAGGTAAATAACTTAAATCAGCATACTGTTGGCATTGGTGACACATCTTCACATACTTGGAGCAGTCAGCATCCATGGTTAACTAGAAGAATTCCTATCGTATGATCTTCCTAGCCAATGTCAAATCGTTCATATAGGTCCCACATACCTCTGCATGCATTTTTCCATGACTTTTTTTGCTCCTTCTTGTCTAGACATCTTAGCTGAATGCCATCATCTTGTCTTTTATACAGGACCCCATCTATACTAATGAACTAACTAGACAACTTTCGGATTATCCTTTGGTCTTTTTTCGTCTTTTCCTTGGGGAATTTAGAAGTTTACAAGTAGTTCTAAACATCGTAATACCAGGACTTGCCATTGGATCCATCTAAACTCATAAGGTTTTCTCCTTCGAAGTAGGGCCTGGTCGAGCTTATGACTATCATAGGTCTCATGATCACCTATTTAGGATTGTCCCACATAGACACTAAGGTCGCCAGGGCATCTGCTAACTAGTTTTCATCTCAAGGCACATATTGGAAGGTGCAGGTCTCAAATTATCTGCTCATTCTTCTCAGGTATTCTACATAGGGTACTAGTCTCTCCTCCTTAATAGACCATTCGCCTCTCGCTTGATGAATCACCAAGGATGAGTCCCCAAAAAGCTCGATTGTTTTGGCCCCTAATGCTATTAAGGCTTCTATTTCGTGTAGATAAGTCTCGTATTCTGCTTCGTTATTGGTTACTTTAAATCCCATTTCTTGGCTAAAGGAAGTTTTTCACCATCGGGTGTGATGAAAAGGAACCCTACTCCAGCTCATTTGTTATTGGTAGACCCATCAAAATACATTTGCCAACCTTGAACTGTAATGGCACCAACGCCTTTGTGTGGAAATTCATACTAAACTCAATCTCCTTCTAATGGGTGATCGGCCAGGAATTCTACAACTGCCCTTCCTTTGATCGTCTTTCTGGTTACATATTCTACCTCGAACTCCTGCAAGAGCAATAGCCATCTTTCCATTTTCTCGAACAAGGATGGTGCTGACTAGTCTGGCCTAAGTCTTCAAAACTTCTGCTTTACTGGCTTACTCTTCGGATATGTCAATCCCAGGCATATCTTTGTAGGTCCAAGCAAACATCTTTTCGTATTTTTTCAATATTCTCTCAAATTTTATTCTCTCTTCAAGAGTTATATCGGATGCAATCAAGATCTCTTTAGGTTCATCTTGTGTTTCGAGATTAAATAAAGTAGTGTTTGTTGAATTAATGTTAAATATGAATGTGTCATGATTATGATTATGCATGATGCAATCTGATGAGATATCGTACAAATAAGTAAAGATATTCATCTTATTAACTCGAGCTGGAAAGTGTACATCATTACAAAACAACTCGGGAACATAAATTACATTAGCAAATGAATCATCTTCCAATTTAGGGACAGTCGATGCAGCAGCGGATGCCTCTCTTTTCTCCAGTAATGCCTTCTTTTCAAGGACTGTATCTTTACCTCCAACCTTCTCTTTACCTTTAGCCTTGGTGCCTAATAACTCTGGTGTCAGTACCTCCTTGGGGCAACCCAAATCCAAATCAGTAAGCTTGGTCATAACCTCTTCATCCCAGAACCCCAATATAGGCTTGATGGTCTGACCAGTCAAAGATTTCAAACTCGGGAACAATCTTCCCCTAAACTATTTTGGGTTCAGCTTCACCACAATACTTGCATTCCTCGGACACAGGCATAAAGCTTTTAAATATATGAGGAATCTTTTTCGACTGTACCTCACGTTGCTTCTTGACGTCGTTCTTACAAAAGCCCAAGCCTTTCATGTCTTTCTGACCAATGGGAGCAAGAGGCATAGGAATCTCCTGAGAATTCTTTCCCAATCCAACACCTAGTAAATAATTCATTTTCTTCATCATGTTAATGACCTGTGAGCTTACTGAATCTGTCTCTTCCCCTTCGACACTAATTCCAGCCACATGGAACTCGTTAAAAGGTTAATTGGCTATACTCAATGCAAAAATAGAATTCTCTTTTGCCACTTTAGTAGTAACCATGCCTCCTTCATGTGGGACTCAGACCATTTGGTGTAGGGTGGAAGGAACCCCTCCTAACTTGTGGAACCAAGGTTGTCCTAACAACAAAGAGAAATTGGCAGGTATCTATAACACTATAAATTCTGCCTCAGTCTCAATAAGCCCCATCTTCACTACTGTCCTAAAGGTGCCAGCAGCCTGCCTCTTTGAGTTGTCATAGGCCATAATGGTAAGTCGAGATTGAGTGAGCATGGTCTCATCAATACCATATGTTGTCATTGCCAAAAAAGGACACACGTTGATAAAAGAACCATCATCCACCATCACACATGCAGTGTGTTCGCCATTTACCTCAGCCCTAATGTATAAAGAGCAGTTGTGCTCACATTCTTCTAATGGGATATCCACGTTAGTGAACATAATCTTTTCTTTGAAATCCCCTTTCACCATTTCTAACAACTCGAAAGGAGATATGGTGGTAGCAATAGTGGATTCACATAAGGCCTCAACCAACTTCTGGCAGTGGGAAGGTAAGTCGCCTAAGCAAGTCCTAGATCGAAATCTAAGCAGGAGTTTTTTTTAAGTTGCTTCAGGACCAAATTATCCTCCAAGGTTCATTCCTTCGTGAGGGCAGCAATTTCCTGCAGCCTTTTTACTTTTGGCATGAATCTTTCACTTCTGGTGACTGCCTGAATCATCTTACCATCTGTTGCTTCCTTCTTATCTTTATTAGTTTCCCACAGGTCTTTCGATTCCTTTTCAGCCTTAACTAAACCCTTCTCACTGTCTGTATCCCAGATATCTACTAGTTGTACTATTTTCCCCATTTCTATTGACTTTTTTGCACCTACGTCTGGACCCTTAAGCCTTATGCATGACAACCAAATACTCATTTTCGTACAGATCCCTTAAGACATATCATTCTGGCAACTCAGACCCGACCATGAAGACCGACGGTGGCACAACATTATAAGCTTCTTTCTTCTTGGATTTCTTTTCTGGATTAGGGATCTATCGAGAATCAATCAAATCCTAGATACAATCCCTCAAAGTATGATAGTAATCGGTCTCATGCAACGTATGTTGGTAAAAGGCACAATACCAATCAGATATATGTCCAGGTTGGCCCTAACTTCTTGCAGGCTTAGATGGCATCAGTTGCAACTTGCCTTCCTTCATTGAGCGACTAAGACTCTAGGATAGCAACTTGCCTAATTCAGAGTAATGACACTGATTGACTCTCGTAATCGATACCTCAACATTTCTTCTACTGTTTCCTCCACTACCGCTACTGTTACTAGTACTCTTACCAAATCTCAAGTTTCCAAAACCCTTCTTGTTACTGCTGTATCCCCCACTATTCAAACTTGTAACACTGGTCTTCTTTGCTAGATATTCCACTTCGACTTCAATTGTTATGTCCTTCAAAAACTCCCGATCCTTTAATCCTTTCATCTTGAGACCTTCTTTCATATAAGGACTGGTGTTCCTAATAAACAGGTGGATTTGATCCTATTTGTCAGGCTTCTTTTTCATCTCCATTACTCTATTCCTCCATTGAGTGAGATACTCGTGGAAGGACTCTCCGAGTTTTTGTTGCAACAACTCCAAATCTTTTAGAGTAACTTTCATACGTGTGCTACAATCATACTGCCTAAAGAATTCCTCTATCAATCTCTCCCAATCTTCTTTTGTCTTTTTGTCCAAACTATGATACTAGTCAATAACGGGGCCCACCAGGCTAAGGCTAAAGAGATCTACCTTTTACCTCTTAGTAAGGGCAGTCCTTTTCATAAGCAGGACATACTGCTTTATATGTGCTAGGGGATCGAAGGTTCTATCAAAATTTACCAAGTCGGGCATTTTAAATTAACTAGGTAAAGCATCTTCTCCATCCAAGTCAATATCCTCAGGACTGACTCCTTTTCCTACAGACAACATCCTAGTTAAAGCCTCTAACTTTTCTTCCATCTTTTTCACAGCAGGACTTTCCTCCTTAGTATAAGGTTCTTCGGCATTTAAGGGGCCCATAACTCATCTTCCTCATCAGTTATGATATCACATTTGGGCCTGACATCCTTTTCTGCCCCTCGCAATGTAGCATTCCTGACATCCATCAGGGATGGAGGTATCACAATAGGAGCTACAGGAGTCTCCTTGCTAGGGGTTGGTTCGACTCGAGCAGTGGTCACCATGACAGGCTGAGCAGCCGTGAGTGAAGCTACACTAGCTGTAAGACTGGCAAACATTGACATCATCTTTCTCTCAAGATCATCCATTCTTTTTTTAGCATTTTGGGAACCGGAGGAACCAACTAGAGGAGTGAGCTTAGCCATGACTTCCCTTTTTGACTATTTTGAAAATCCATCTGAAAATCCTTTCGAGAGGCTGTCTAATCCTGACTCAGACCCCAATTCTGAACTCTACCCTGACACCAACTCCTTTGTCTATTCTGCAAGCCACTTCTTAACCAGACGGTCGTTCAAACCCTGAAACCACTTGGAAAATGACGGCTCTATTATGGCTATAAAAATGGGGTTGTCAGTGTGATTCATGAGCGGATGCAGATGCATGATCGTGAGATGCAGCATCGACAACCACATACAAGGATCCTCTCCACCTTATATCTCCCATACATATGGTCAAAGTCCTCTTTCCTAGGTGGGCTTAATTCATGGGTCAACAAGGGACCCCAATGAATATGCATATGGTGCACAGATAAGATCTGGCATCATAAGGTCTCTAGTGAAAAACACACAAAAGGTGTTGATCGGTGCATATTCGAGCGACCTAAATAAATCAGAATGGGCTTACCGGGGTATGGCAACCTTTGATAAGCGGACACTCGAATTTGTCTGGGCATGCCTAATACATAAGGATCCATATCACAAGCAATGCAAAATTATTACGAACGTCCTAATGGAGATTTCTATACCATTACACGGGCTTTTAGTCCAGGTACTCAATTACAAGGCTACCCAAGTATGACTCCTGCCAATGGGTCTAGCTCATCATAAGCATAATGACTAATTGGGTCACCATTTAATATACCATGAGGTATTAGACTTGGGCTAGTGATTATCCCTAACACTACCCTCGATTGAGTGAACGACAAGGGAGTGCTTCGGGAACTCATCGGGGTCAGAAAACTGGGATGCCTAACTTATTCTAAGGCTCTAGTATGATTTTAATGCAGTTTCAAAAAGAGATAAAATTTCTTAACCAAATGCCTTTTATGTCACATAAGTCAAGAATGGTTTCAGAGTGAACTCTCGAACGTCCCTAGTGGAGTTGCCACTGTGATGTGCGCTTCCTTCAGGCTGGAGTAGCTCTCTTGGGGCTACTTCTTTCTTTAAATCACCGACACCCGATTTCACTTTCAGAACTAAGGGATCATCGAGTTTTAATGAGGAAACTTCTGACCTTAAGCGGTTCGATCCCACTTTTAGGGCCAAAATCAGGTTAAAGTTCCCCATCCAAGCTGATGATTGTTTCACGATAGAAGAGAGACTCAACTCAATTTGCCATAATCATAAACCTCGAAAGGTGTGACATGGCATATCAAGGTGTCCCTATCTCATCGCTAGGAGTTGATGACCGGAAGGCATCTAGTTAGGCACCACAAGGCTGAATAATGAGGAGTCGCCACACAATAAGACATTAGGGAAGAAGGATGTTCTGACCTTGCGAGGCCAAAAACCCAAAGAGGATTTGGAATTCCACTTTTATTTTTATCCTTGACAAATGTAACATAGCATCTTTCAAATTAATCATGTTATCCCTTTTCTTTCATGAAAGAATAGAGCAAATATAGAAATTAAAGATGCACCAAATCACGTAAGAAAGCAGTAAATCAGGGCATATAATAAAGCAATAGGAACATCCATAAATCGAGCGATTCATTGTGACCTTTTTAGGTAAGGACTTTGATCCTCGCATCTGGATTATTGAAGAAGCATTTCATTGCGAGATCTTAAAGACATGGACCTGCCAGTCCAAGTTTTATTTAAGAAATGACTCGTATTATTTAATTATATACAAAAATCATTTACATTGTTAAAAGCTAATTTTTGTTTCACATGTGAATTTTCCAGATAAAAAGGCGGACATTGGTCCAATTTGATTAATGAAATACCCAAATTATTTCCTATAAATATTTTTAGTGACATTTTCCATGTGTGGTCAAAAATGTATTTTTACAGTAAAAAGAAAGGATAGTAGACTTACCTGGAGTGCTTTCCTGGTCATATCCACAAGAGACTTTATTCCTCGGAAGCAATCATAATAACAATAACAATGACAACAAAAATGACAATGATAATAAAAAACGAAAAGAAAACATTTGTAAAATTAATTAAAGTAAAAAGGGGTAAAAAGACTAAAGATCTAGAGTGCATGTTGAAAAATATGCAAGAGAGCAATTGACGACATGCGGTCCGCTCATCTACCTTAAAAAGCAAGAAAACACATTTTGGATCGTGCATCGTTTGATGTGCAGGTGCACATCACACAATACATGGCCGTATCAACCTGGTAATGGTGAGTTTTCTTTCCTTTTAAGATAAAGTCCTCGTCAACTGCAAATCCAAAAGGGAGTAAAAAGAAAAAAAAAACTAAACATAAAGATGAGTTTTTAAATCGGGTCTTATTTTAATAAAAAAACAATTTTAAAAGAAATAGACAAAACAAAAATTAAAGGAAATGACCTAATAATTTCTATCACACAGCAATATATCCTTTTTACAGGGTTTCACAACCTAAATCTAACAGAGATTAACACATAATAGAAACTAACAGATAAGAAGAATGATAAAACTATTATAGCTACAAAAATACCAAGAGATGCCTTTTATATTACCTTCAGTATACTTACCCTATTTAGACTATCGGATGTCGAATTCATAGACTCTTCGTGGTATTGAAAACACCCAGAAAAATAATCGAAGATTGAAAAAGGCTAAGTGCCAAAAGTCCACTTTTTAGCTTAGAAAGTGTCTTTCTAACTGAAACCAATATACCAATCAAAAGGGCCAACCATGAAAAAAGGATCGGAGTGGGCTTTATAAGGGAAGAGTGTACGGTCGTGCCATAGTTTTGCACAGCTGTACACTCCAGCGGTGCTACCCATCTGCCCACTTGCCTCTTAAGGAAGCCAACCACCTTTTTTAGTGTACGGCTATGCCTTTGGTTTGTATGGTTGCACACCCCAAAAGTTGGCCAACTTACCTGAAAAGGCAAGATTCTTTGGAGTGCACGGCTGTACACTCCCTTGTGCAAGGCCGTGCATTCCAAAAAAAGGCAAGGTCCTTACTTTAAAGCCAAATAAAATATATTCTTTAACCGTATGGGTGCACGGGCCGTAAATGCCCAATGTACAAGGCCTTTATGCATTCCCAATATGACTTTTGATTTCCCTATTAGGGTATACTCATTATTTGCCTACCTTGGGCCACTTAACTGCATAGGTCAGGCTCGAGATGTTTTCGAGAAAAGCTTTAAAAAATAATTTTAATACCACTAAAAGTCTGCCATCCTTGATTCGTTGGTCTTTTAGACGAGCAATTTTTCTCATCAGGTAACCCTGACAAAGGCCTCCTCAAGACTCGATGCTTACACTTCTATATGCTACATTATGCTTTTTCTTGCTAAAATCGAATTAAGATTCTTACATATTTGGTTTTTTTATACATGTAGTGGCTCCTAAGAAAGCTCGGCGTGCTGAAGCTTCTAGCTCTTTCGGGTTACACATCCCTGCATATATAGACAAAGGAAAACACTTACTATACGAACACTTTAGTGCATGTACCTATGTGAAACCTGCCTACTTGAGAGATCTCTTCCTAGATATAGCTGATGGCAATTTGTGGAATGAGATTTCACCATTAATTAACAACATAGGGTGGAAGGAATTTGTTGAGAAGAAACTACAAGTGTATCCCTCCATTGCACAAGATTTTTGCTATCCATTTAAGTGTTATTTCAAAAGAGAAGGAGATCTTGGCACGGTGAACTTCAAATTAGAGAGAAAAGGCTATAACATGAATTTTCCACATTTCACAGAATATTTAGGTTTCCCAATGAATGCTATTGGTGAATTACCTAATGCTACTTCACAAGAAAATTAGAAAATTGTGAGACATCCAGTTGATCCAGTTGATATGCTTTTTCTAAAAGCTTAAATACCGCAAGTATACGGTGTACCGATTATAGTACTTCAGATATCGATCCCACGAGGAGTGTTGATTAACATTGTACACTATTACTACTTAATTTTAATCTTGTTTACAATGCTCATTAATTTACAAATTAAAACTATTATTAACACTACATTAAAAATAATATTCTATTTTAATGATAATCCGAGAAGACTTATGAATATGATGAATATAACACATACATAAATATGAAATTTGATAATTTTCTCTTATTAATAATTCAATCTTTATCATGCAAGCCAAGTTGGAATAATGTTCTATGTCGCAGCTCTCGCATCTAGACTAGATTATGCCTTAAACATGCATTTATGGTTCTAAATCGCAGCTATCGCATTTAGACAAGAATTACATAAACACACATTCAAAGAATAAAAACCAACCTATAACAACTATCTTCACATGTGATCTCTCAAACTATGCTTTGATAATGAATTTCCTATTAACTTTCAATAAGACGTTGCTCTCGCTAACTCCCTTATTTATGACCATTATGATGATTTTTAGAAAAGGAATTGCACATCGAAGGTCGTCTTCCTTAACTTATAATGATACTAATAAACTTTTAATAGCAAATACTACATATAAAGATAAATGAAAGAGAAATGAATAAATATAAATAATAACATTCAAGTTCCTAAAAAGTGTTCATAATAATAACAAAGAAGAAGTAAAGATTAGAAGTAGAAGAAGGGATCTCTCAACCATTCTTCCTTTCACCAAGTGTAGTCTTCTTCATTGTATTTGCCTTCTCTTCAAGTCATAAAACTAAAACTAAAACCTACAATTATTTCCTCTACTTACACTTTCAAAATAATAAAAAATAATTGATAGATTGATTCCTCTCCTTTGATTATAACTTCTAGGGTATTTATAGATTTCCAAACATTATGTCCCTCTAAGTGCCTCTCCATAGGTATGCAACCCTTGGTGAAAAGTCATGCCTCTTTAAAATTTGATTTGAAATTTAAATTGCATAACCACCATTTATATTTATAACTTCCTTGCCAAGCATTGTGACCCTTCAAGCACCTTTCCATAACAACATAACTCTTTAAGTATCCCTCTAGAAGTATACATCATTTGGTGAAGAGTAGTGTCCCTTTGAAGTGCCTTTTAAATATGAACTGCCTATCACCGCCTCCTGTCGCGATCGCGGCACCTGTCGCGCTCGCGACGGGACACGCTTCCCTTGTCGCGCTCGCGATACCTGTCGCGCTCGCGACACCGTCTTTTCTCTCTTTCTTCTTCACCTTTTTCTCCCTTTTCTCCTACATACACAAAACTTAACAAAATACATTAAACACACCTAATTCTAACATAATTTAATACAACTAAACATTATTTTAGTAACAAAATATGGATTAAATATGAGCTATTTAGGCTCATATCACACCCCCATACTTAAACTTTTGCTTGTCCCCAAGCAAAACTTACCAAACAAGCAAACAACACAATTATATAATTTTGGAGCTCATATTTATATTTGGCAAATATTTGAAAATCACATGCAGAAACCCTCATCTCTAAACAAATTTAGCCCAAGTTTGCAAAGTCTCAAACAAAATCATTCACCATTAAACTTAAACAACCATGCACATTTGGAAAAATATGAAATAGCAAAGCACGAGAATGTATGAACTTAAGAACTTGAATAGCTTAACACATGTAAACATTATTCCACACCAAATATTGCCTAAAGTAGTTCTCACTTAAACACTATATTCTTAAAGTACTTATTCACTCAATGTGTTTATGGGTTAGTGTTTCTCTCATCCCTTAAACATGCCATTGCCTACCATAAGCTTGTAATTAGTAAACATCTCCACTACTAGTATAAAATAATGCATGAAATCAAAAGGGTCTTACAAGGGTTGTAACTTGGCTTAGGTTAAGGTAGAATAATTTTTGGTTTAAGTAGCTTAAATTGTGAATAGAAATAATATTACCATATCATAAGAGATTTGTTTAAGAACCTAAGCATCGCATGATGTAATTTACTTCTCATATTCCCTTCTCAATGGCACACTACTACTAGTTTCTCTTGTTTTTTTTTTCTTTCTTTTTTTTTCTTTTTTTTTCCTTTTATTTTTTTCTCTTTTTTGTTTTTTTCTTTTTTTTTTCTTTTCTTTAGAAACTAGCCTTGTTCTAATATTGATCCTAGAGAAGAATGAAATTTAACTCTCATTTTTTAAATACCATCATGCTTACATTAACAATATATATCTCCTAAAGATATAACAATTTATTTCTCTTCACAAAAAGGGTAAAACAAAAAATAAGTTTTTTTGTTTAGCAAAAGATATTGGGTAATTATATGTTGCTCAACAAAAATAGGTTGAAGGCTCAAAATTGGCTACCTAAAGTCAAAAAGGTAAGTTTTTAAAGCAAGCCAAAATGGTGTAATCTAAATGCCCTTATCATTTTTCATGCACATCTCATACTAAATGTAATCTCAAAATTTACCAAGAACAAATTCTAGAGAAAATAGCATATTAAGGCTCTCATATAAGAAAAATATCAATGTATAAGGCTCAAAAGCTCACTTAAGCTATAGGTCAAATTACCTTAAGCAATAAATTGGCAAAAAAAATAATCCATTTACACATTTGAAAAGATACTCAACTTAAAAATAAACTACACTAAAGTGCTTTGCCAAGTCATAAATTTCACTATGTACATTAACTTGTCAAAGTAAAATGAAAATGATTAGCCTAAAAATTTGCCTAACTAGACTAAAAATGACAAAAATTCAAGTTAAAGCATGCAATTAAATCCAAATAGGTACCAAATACATAAACTCCAAAATTAAATTCACAACACAATATACAAATAAATAAATATACTAACAATAAATAAAAACATGAATAGAAACAATACATACATACCCCCCCACACTTAAAGGACACAATGTACTCATTGTGTGAGAATGATAAAGCAAACACAACACAAAACAAAATCACAATAAATGTAAAAGAGAGGGAGAAAACAAACTCAAAAAGTTCCACTTGGAGAACTTAACGGGGAAGGAGAGAATTTTGCATTCCACTGCAAAAGCATCCCCCCTACAATGTCGTGCTTTCGATGAATCTCGCGCCCGTGACAATGAAGAAAAATCATTAGATTTTTTTATGTTTTAAATTTATAATGAAAAACTAAGTAATATAACATGTAGAACCAAAAATAAATTATGTTAATATACTAATTTAACTAAAAACAACACAAAACAAAACTAATTAAATATTGTAATCCAAAATCATAAATCAAGATTCATAATGACAATAAATTTAATCAAGCATTCCCCGGCAACGGCGCCAAAAACTTGATATGCTTTTTCTAAAAGCTTAAATACCGCAAGTATACGGTGTACCGATTATAGTACTTCAGATATCGATCCCACGAGGAGTGTTGATTAACATTGTACACTATTACTACTTGATTTTAATCTTGTTTACAATGCTCATTAATTTACAAATTAAAACTATTATTAACACTACATTAAAAATAATATTCTATTTTAATGATAATCCGAGAAGACTTATGAATATGATGAATATAACACATACATAAATATGAAATTTGATAATTTTCTCTTATTAATAATTCAATCTTTATCATGCAAGCCAAGTTGGAATAATGTTCTATGTCGCAGCTCTCGCATCTAGACTAGATTATGCCTTAAACATGCATTTATGGTTCTAAATCGCAGCTCTCGCATTTAGACAAGAATTACATAAACACACATTCAAAGAATAAAAACCAACCTATAACAACTATCTCCACATGTGATCTCTCAAACTATGCTTTGATAATGAATTTCCTATTAACTTTCAATAAGACGTTGCTCTCGCTAACTCCCTTATTTATGACCATTATGATGATTTTTAGAAAAGGAATTGCACATCGAAGGTCGTCTTCCTTAACTTATAATGATACTAATAAACTTTTAATAGCAAATACTACATATAAAGATAAATGAAAGAGAAATGAATAAATATAAATAATAACATTCAAGTTCCTAAAAAGTGTTCATAATAATAACAAAGAAGAAGTAAAGATTAGAAGTAGAAGAAGGGATCTCTCAACCATTCTTCCTTTCACCAAGTGTAGTCTTCTTCATTGTATTTGCCTTCTCTTCAAGTCATAAAACTAAAACTAAAACCTACAATTATTTCCTCTACTTACACTTTCAAAATAATAAAAAATAATTGATAGATTGATTCCTCTCCTTTGATTATAACTTCTAGGGTATTTATAGATTTCCAAACATTATGTCCCTCTAAGTGCCTCTCCATAGGTATGCAACCCTTGGTGAAAAGTCATGCCTCTTTAAAATTTGATTTGAAATTTAAATTGCATAACCACCATTTATATTTATAACTTCCTTGCCAAGCATTGTGACCCTTCAAGCACCTTTCCATAACAACATAACTCTTTAAGTATCCCTCTAGAAGTATACATCATTTGGTGAAGAGTAGTGTCCCTTTGAAGTGCCTTTTAAATATGAACTGCCTATCACCGCCTCCTGTCGCGATCGCGGCACCTGTCGCGCTCGCGACGGGACACGCTTCCCTTGTCGCGCTCGCGATACCTGTCGCGCTCGCGACACCGTCTTTTCTCTCTTTCTTCTTCACCTTTTTCTCCCTTTTCTCCTACATACACAAAACTTAACAAAATACATTAAACACACCTAATTCTAACATAATTTAATACAACTAAACATTATTTTAGTAACAAAATATGGATTAAATATGAGCTATTTAGGCTCATATCACCAGTGCCATGGAGAGGTGGCAGGATTAAATGTCACTCTTTGAGGAGTCATTCCTTGCGTATCCTTGATAGGTATTTATCAATTAATATTTTCAATTGTCTTGGTGGTCTTAGTGCAGTGAATTCCAAGGAGGTTATGCTGTTAAGATGTATAGTCGAAGGCATTCCCATTAATGGTGCATTGGTTATTACACAAAAGATCAAGGACCGACAGAAGAAACCACTCACTGTTAAAGACATTTCCATTGGTTGGATAGCCACCATTTTGGCAAATGTTGTACACCATATCAATTTAGGACATCTACTCACATGAGAGCTTGAGTACATTGATTATTCTAAATTGAAGCGCATGAATATTTTGTCTCTTACACCTCGGCGACATTGGACTACTAGAGAAGAATACTTGAATGACAATGGGATTCAAGTTCATGACCACTAAGAGGAAGAAATTGAGGCAAATGAGGAGCACCAAGAGGCACCACAAGCCGAAGCTATTGCTACCCCGCAGGTGATTGATATTTTAAACCAAATTAATGTTCATTTAGATAACTTATAAGGCAGAATGGGTACAATATAAGAAAGCATCGATGAACAGAGATAGGATTTTGAGCGCTTTGTTGATAGCTTTTGGCAAAAATTTCCACCACCACCTCTACCACCGGAGTAATTTGCTAAGGACAGTAAGATTTTGAAAAGGGGCTGGAGCTTACTCAAGCTTAATTTTGTCTAGGAAATAGAAAAATTTTCACTCCTTTTTTATGCATGACATTTTTTTTTGTGTAAGTTTGTTTTTGTTTTTGTTTGTAGCTTTGTTATTATGTTTAAAGTTTCTTGTTATAATAGTTTATGTAAA
Organism: Excoecaria agallocha; assembly: GCA_037975025.1. Taxonomy (NCBI): domain Eukaryota; kingdom Viridiplantae; phylum Streptophyta; class Magnoliopsida; order Malpighiales; family Euphorbiaceae; genus Excoecaria; species Excoecaria agallocha. Next base: position 36,697,614 of record CM075818.1, read on the forward strand.
GACCTTATAACTTAGTTTCTAGTCATTAGTTATCGGGTTGCACTAAGAATGTAGTCAGTTCTAATTTGTCATTTATTTTGCACTAAAATTAATTTGCCCCAGTTGATCATCAAAAATTGAACTTATGGAACTTGAACTTAAAATGTACATTGTTCAAAACTTTTTATTTAGCACTAAGGCAAGCATTGTTTAAAAGAATTTTAGCTAGTTTAACATTCAACTTGACTTATACTTGTGAGTTTCCACTTTTTGACCACTTAAGACCAGTTTTTAAATTTAAGAAAAACCAATGCATTGATGTAGTTAAGTGAGGAATCTTAGAACACTAGAACATTCCTCATCACCCTTCGAAGCATAAAAGCAACTTAGAAAGTGATCTAGGCACAATTGTTCTTATTAAGCTATAAAAAGATTATTTACCCACCTTTTGTTATAATTGACCCTTATTAGCCATTTTGAACCTAATGAGGCATGCTTAATGTGTGCTACTTTACTTTTTCTTATTACACTCAATTATTAACCATATAGATTAAAGAGTCTTTATCTTTTCCTTCTAGAATTGGCCACTCTAGGATTGGATGGATTAATTTTGTTGGATATTTTGAAGGGTGTAATAAGATATTTTTGGTACTATTGTCAAGGGCTATTGATGAAGTCAAGAAAACAGTAAGAATTTACCTTGTAATTACCCAATTTATTATTGTATTGCCAGCAATGAAGTTTAAAAAAAAGAAAAGAAAGAAAAAGCAATAAAGCTAGCATACATGGCAAAAATCTTAAGTGTGGGGTATTTATAAGGAAAAAAACTTGTGTGCCTTCAGAAAGGGGATGAATTGTAAAGAAATTTTTCATGGATATTTTCTCTCAAAGTGCTTAAGATGTGAATGGGTTTGAGCAAACAATTATAGAAAAAGGGATTTGTGCATAGTAGTTTGAAAATTTTGAATCTTAGTCTATCTTATCATAAAATAGCTATTCTTTTTTATTATCTTTATCCATTCTTTGATAACCAATATCTTAATCCCATTACAACCCAATTAAGACCTAAGTGATTTTAAGTTTGCTTTTGAATTGTTTAACGGAGATGACATTCGGGTTCTGGTGCTAAAGGAGAGGCTTATACTGTATCTAGAGTTTCAAGTGTGAAACCGCATGTACACTTAGTTGTACATCAATTCTCAAGCTTAACTAAGAATTTACATTAATATTTTGAGTTTTGAAAATGCTTAAAAAGTTTTGGTCTTCCACACATACAAAGGAAACTAACTCATATTGTCTTGTTTGAATTTAATCTAGTTAAAATCTATTAAGTGCTCTTGCTAATTACTAAGCTTGGTTTTGAACAGCATAATTCTTTATTTAAGTTTGATAATTTTGAGGAGTTGGTTTGTTCAAGTTTGCTCGGGAACAAGTAAAGACTAATTGTGGGGTATTTGATAAGTATGAATTATACTATGTTTTTAGTGTATTTTTATGTGTCTAATTGAGTCAAGTTAGTCTTAATTTAGTTGGTTTTAGGTTTAATTAGTTAGTTTATGTGTTTTTACGACTAATTGTAAGTTTTGGTGTTTTTCAGGGTCAAATTGAAGAGAAAATGGCCTAAAATGCAAAAAGGAGAAAGTTAAGGGCAAATTTGGAATTAAGGAGAATTATGGCTTTCATTCATGGGAGGTAGCCATGAATCACTTGGCTGAGTAATTTGGAACTCTCCAGAGTGAAATTGGCACTCACCTAAGCTGAAGTTACATAATTTGCAGTAGAAAACCACTCTTATGAGCACAAAGTCCACTCTCCCGAGCACAAAGTCCACTCTTCCAAGTCCAAAACTCACTCTCCTGAGTAAATGTCCTAATTAGGTGATTAAAGTCTTCTTATTTCAAATTAAACATGAATTCTTCCAAGATAGGAAGTCATAAGAGGCATAAACTTTTCCTTGGGAGGTTATAAAAAGGGCTGAAGACATCAAGATTAGGGAGCGCTTTAGTTACGAATTTTTCTTTCATTAGTTTACATTAGCTTAGGTTTAATTTTATAAGATACAAACACTTGGAGTTTAGAAGCCTTGCTTAGGAGTTCTATAGAATTGTCAAGAGAGTTTCTTGCTTCTATGAGTTTGTATCGACTTTATTTAATTTGTTTGGTTTCTAATATGAAGTGTGAGTAGTTTTCTTTAACTTTTGCTAAAGGATACTTGAATCCTTAATCTTGTATTGTAATGACCTAATTTGTGCTTAATGTGATACAAATTGATTATTTCTTGATTTCTGTGTAATTTCTTACCTTTGGATATCTACAATTTGATTGTTAACTTATTTGAACTAATAGTTAATGATGGATTTATGCATGATTATTGGTTTGCATGTTCTTAGGTTAATTTATTGGTCTTAATACATGATTATGTCCTGAGTTAAGGTATAGTGGTGTATTGGTCATAATAAATTAAGATTAAGAAAAGTTAAAATCAAGAATAGATGAAAGTTAAATTTACTTAAAAAAGAATTTAATAGACATCTAGAAGGTTAAAATCAAATATTTATGCTAAATGTTAAATAATTCTGAAAAGAAAAGGTTTAATACTTAAGAATGATGATCTTGATTTAAGTTATCTTGCCTTATTCATCTGATTTCTTCATAATCACTTGTGTTTCTTTTTTATTAAGTCATTGCAATATAAGGTTAAGGTAGATAGTCCTTTAGCAGAAGTTGCCTTTAGTATTGAATTTTACCAACTTTAAGTGATTGCTTTGTTTAAGTTTAATTTTAATTGTGTAAGTTTTATTTATTAAATCTCTTATATATCACCATCACAAAACTTGGGATTTCTTTTATTCTTTGCACACAATATTCACTCTAAAATCTGAAACAGGTTGCATTTATCATAGTTTCCCTTAGGTACGATATTTGGGATCTTAATTTATATTTTCCTATATTACTAGCCGATCTAGTACACTTGCTAGACATCGGTCAAGTTTTTGAAACAAAATAACTAAAACAATAACTAAAACCAAATAACTAAAACAAAAATAACTAAATTCTTTTATTCAACACTTAGCATAAAGATCTAATTTTAACCTCCTAGATGTCTATTAAATTCTTTTGCAAGTAAATTTAACTTTCATCTATTCTTGAGTTTAACTTTTCTTAATCTATTATGACCAATACACCACTTTACCCTAACTCAAGATATAATCATGTATTAAGACCAATAAATTAACCTAAGAATATGCAAACCAATAATCATGCATAAATCAATCGTTAACTATTAGTTCAAATAAGTTAAGAATCAAATTATAGATAACCAAAGGTAAGAAATTACACAAAAACCAAGAAATAATCAACTTGTATCACATTAAGCACAAATTAGGTCATTACAATACAAGATTAAGGATTCAAGTGTCCTTTAGAAAAAGTTAAAGAAAACTACTCATACTTTATATTAGAAACCAAACAAATTAAATAAAGTCGATACAAACTCATAGAAGCAAGAAACTTCCTTCACAATTTTGTAGAACTCCAAACAAGGCTTCTAAACTCTAAGTGTTTGTATCTTACAAAATTAAACCTAAGCTAATGTAAACTAATAAAAGAAAATTCATAACTAAAAGTGCTCTCCAAATCTTAATGTCTTCGACCCTTTTTATAGCCTCCTAGGGAAGAGTTTACGCCTCCTGTGACTTCCTATCTTGGAAGAATTTGTGTTTAATTGAAATAGGAAGCTTTTAATCGCCTAATTAGGACATTTACTCGGGAGAGTGACTCTTGTACTCGGGAGAGTGACCATTGTGATCGGGAGAGTGACCATTGTTCTTGGGAGAATGGTTTTTGTGCTCGAAACAGTGGCTCATTTGCTCGAGAGAGTATTTTCTACTGCAAATCACGTAATTTCAGCTTGGATGAGTGCTAAATTCACTCTAGAGAGTGCCAAACCACTTAGCCAAGTGAAGAAATCACTCAACTGAGTGAAGAAATTACTCAGCCGAGTGATTCATGGCTACCTTCTATGAATGAAAGCAACAAACCTCCTTAATTCCAATTCTGCCTCCAACTTTCTTCTTTTTGCACTTTAGCCCCTTTTCTTTTCAATTTGGCCCTAAAAAACACCAAAACTTACAATTATTCCTAAAAATACATAAACTAACTAATTAAACCTAAAACCAACTAAATTAAGACTAACTTAACTCAATTAGACATATAAAAATACATTAAAAACATAGTATAATTCACACTTATCAGTATTAAATTTATGCATATGTTACATGCATGGACATGTGAGAGTATTATTTTTATAGTAACATTTCTATATCAATTTCTTAGATTTATCCATTGACAAGCTATTATTGAAGCTTCTATGGCTCCCAACTTAGATAGATTTCAACTGAATGAATAACCAGAGCAACAAATAACATGGGTTTTCAGTTTTACTTTTAAGTCATATCTAGAATTATATTTTCATATTTGCATAGAGTAGACATACAAGTATATGTGATGGCTGGTTAGGACTTCTGTTATATGTTAAAGATGTAATTGTGCTTTTAGAGATGTCTTATACAAAACTTTTGTAACACCCTAATCCCTTAACCATGGATAAACATCAATCATCATCAATTATCATCATACCTAATAGAGATCAAGCAGAAATACTAATACTAATAATAATAATAATAATAATAATAATAATAATAATAATAATAATAATAATAATAACAACATAGGCCATGATTACATGCCACAACAAATAAATCAACTTATAAAGAAGAAGGCCTAACACAGTTGGCCAACAATACATAATGACATCCTCAACACAACTGGAACCTGCCCGATCTTCTCTTTGATGGTGATCAAGCTGCTGTAGCTAACGACTAAGGTGGAGCTTATCCAAAAACCTACACAGATAAACAAACCCGTGCTAAGCTATAAAGCTTAGTAGGGAACAAAACTCTATGGACAAGATCTTACCAAAATATATCATCAATACATTACAACCTGCATAGCTACGATAATATATGTCTACAGTATTAATCATTTCATAATTACATTCCGGAGGAGTTTTTAACCTCAACAATACTAGTATACTTACAGTAGTGTAGAGCATGGCGTGAACTTGGATAATTCCCAAAGACTTTTTAATTTACCTTAATAACTAAATCTCTTACTTAGTAAACTAACATAATTTATAAACATCTTAATCCTTTCATTCATGAACTCCAACATCGTTATTACTGATGGTACAACCTCCAATCATATGCATTTAATCCCATTAGTTACATGAAATATGCATTTACAATATAATAAGTGCATGCGTCAGGTAGCTTCTATAAAAGATATCGCTAGGCATGATTACTCTGTATATATCATACAATCATAATTATGAAATACAATTATAACTCACAACTTCTGTTCACCACCATGTATTCCTTAATATTGTCTTATTATGGCAACTAAATGTCAACCAACATCATATTATGTCATACACCGTCCTTTATCTTATATCAGAGTTATTGGAGTGCACAAGCAGGTGTAAACACATATAGTATTGACTAATCAGCTTTGCATGCAATCACAGAGAATAGCCTTACATGTCATGATTACCACGAAGGTCCAATTATTACATACATATGTTTATAAATCCCAAAGCATGTGAAATTTATTGTATATGCTATAACCCAAACAATCCTTATTATAATATTGTGCGCATTCTTTCATAGCATGGCAATTTAAATCTCGTAGATATACATTCCGATAACTTCATTACATTGAAATAATTTATAGCCAAAAGAAATCATGATAAGCAATATAATAGGCCATTCATCATGCTTGCACTACGTAAGTGAAGAATTAATGCATGTTTTACTTTATCTTGTGTACATTTTATCATCTTAATAGCCTGCCTAAGCACTTGTTCAAAGAGTGGATAACGGGAGCAATGGATACCCGAAGGTATCAAACTATGGATATCCGAAGATATCAAATAATGGACCCAAATGGGGTCAAATAAAGGTTCCAGCAAGGAACAACTTCTGGACCCAAAAGGGCCGAACGATGGTTCCATTAAGGAACAAGACCCAAACGGGGTCAACTATGGCAGCTGCAACTATATCCCTTTAGGCATACTTATCTAATCCACAACTGAACTAAGACCCACAAGCTTAACCACTTTAAGAACATCTTTGATTTATCATATTATTCTTTACTTAGTACATCATTTGGCTAAAAGCCTCATTTCAGAAAAGAATGCATATCATTTTGATCATAATTACATATTGAGCTATAAGCTCCAGTATATATGGGTGCTATCATATGATCACATAGTTGTATTAACATCATTCATAGTATTATATGCATGTCCATATATGTATGTGTGTGTGTGTGTGTGTGTGCGTATAAAGTCAATTTGAATCGTAGCAGCACATACCCTATAGGTACTCATATCTAATCACATAATGAGTTAAACTACTCATCATAGCATGGTAGCATCAATTATACAACATTGAATTACATAATTCATTGATAATCTCAATGACGTACCTTGTTACAATTTGCCGCGAGCAGCTCTCCCATATTATCATAATTCACTTCAAAATATAGTTATTTAAAGCAATACTCATGCATTTATGATCCATATAGTATTAATATGCGTAGGTTCTCTTACAATGTTAAAGGTTAACACTTGTTCATATTTAGTCTCTTAATTCACTTTAATAGTCTATCAGATTATAGACAACAAGGTATATACTTTAACATAATCATATAAATATTTCAATCCTCTGACTTGTATTTTATACCTAGGTAGATTATGTTAGCTTATTTCATCTTAGTCGTCAGCACACTACGGATACTCATGTGCTAATCATAATGTGTTATAGGCATGAGCAAACAGGTGAACAAGTTATTACGCATTACTACTAATCATTAATTCTTATTGTGACTTTGAGTGTAATCAAACTTCTAGGGTTTTATAATTTAACATAAATTAAGATGTCTCATTCCTTTTAACTTGGACATGCAACCTTGTGACTATACTCTTATTATCTCTAGGTGATATCATAGTGTTCTCATATCATTGTAGAGGAATATCAATGTGTAATAATTTTGGGCAAAGCCTAATCACATGTGTATTATTATTATAATACCATCAAATAAAAGTAAACATTTTCATGTATTCTAATGTTAGTGTTCATTTACTAACTTTATTCTCATGTAATGTTTCATTTAATCATGTTTAGTGTCACAATTTATCCTTATTTTATGCTTAAAATGCTTTAAAGTTATTTAAAAAGGTTTTATACCAGTTTTGGTGACACTATAGGGCTTAAAATTATGTTTGGGTCAGGTAGGGAAGTGTCACGAGTCGTGACGGGTGTCACTACTCGTGATAGGGAGAAAACTTGTAATGGCCTCAACACCCAATTAGTCGTGAATAGTATTTTTCTGATAGTGAATAATATTTTTCGGCTAAAAAGTGCATCCGAAAATAAAAAATATTTTATTTGACAATCGAAAAATATTGGTCATAGTGAATCCGTGAATGAAATTTGAAGTGAAATCAAGGTCAAATTGGCCTCATAAAATCAAAAATACGAAAAATGTAACGGTTCAATTTTTATTATTGGAGAATTGACTCAACTTTATATAAATATTTAAAAATAGCAAACGGATTTCGAAAATTATCAAAAATTGTAGTTAGGCCTAAAATAATATGTAGATTATTTTGGCTACAAAAAATAAATTTTTCTGTAATACTGGTATTTTTGGATCGGATCGATTTAATTGAATTAGATCGAAAATTGACTCTGATTGAGCCGAAAATTTGTGTGCAACCTATTTTCGGGGTGATAAAAATTATAAAATTAATTTTGGAGTAATTTGAATTTAGGAAGTATGAGAAATAAATTAAAATTAATTATTGGATAATTAATAGGCTTTGGTTAATTGATTTAGGCCCAACTCAAGCCCATGACCCAAGCCCATTATAAGACATTATAAAAGTCAGAAAAATCTCAGATTTTTCCAGCCATTCCATGGCAGCCTTCCTTCTTCTCCAACCAAGCCTCCTTAAGTTCTTTTTTCCACCATTTTTGTTCATTTGTTCTTCATTTTTTCCTTTTGATCCACACACCAAAAATATTTTTTAACCTCTCTAGTTGTTAGATCTAAGCTCAAATTAAAGATTGACGGGAGAGAAGCTAAGGAAAATAAGGATTAAAAGCATGAAGGTCAAAAATAGCCATGAAAGATAATTTTGAGGAAAAATGGTTTTCATGGGTTCAAGGCTAAGGAAATGAAGTTTGTGTAAGGTTAATGGCAAGATTGAGGTTAGTGACTACTAAATCTTAGTAATTTTCATTTAATTTAATGATTTTTCTTAGGATTTATTGAGAAAAAAATTGTATAATTAATTAAATTTGAAGTTAATTGCATAATAATGAAATTAGCCCTTAGTTTAGCATGATAGAATGTTTAATTGGAATTAAGAAAATTTGTAAGATAATTTTTATTAAGGTGGCTGAAATTCATTGTGAAGAAAAAAAATTATATGTTAAGTAATTAAATGAATTTAGGCCCTAAATTGATAGTAAATGTAAAATTATGCATCTATAAATTTTTGTGAAATTTATAGAAATTATGTGAATATTTTTGAAATATTTATTGAATTTGTAATTAAGAAAAAATTGAAAAAAAAATATATGTATATTGGAATTATCCTTAATATAATACAATTGAACTTTGATTAAACTTAAATATAAGATTAATTAAATTGAAAAAAAATTTTAAGGAGAAATTTCTTAAAAACCAAAATCAATTGTTAAAGAAAAAGAATGTGTACACTAAGTAATTTGATGAAATCAAGACATAAAATAAGGTAAAATATGAAATATTGTAATGGGCTCAACACCGAGTCAGCCGTGAATAGTACTTTTCGACAGTGAATAGTATTTCTCGGGCTCGAGAGGACACCCGAAAGTCGAAAATATTTTATTAAATCATTTGAAAGGTATAGTCATGGTGAGCCTAGAGTTGAAATTTGAAGTGAATTTGAGTTCAAATGAACCTCCAAAAGTCAAAAATACAAAAAAAAGGTAGCGAATCAATTTTTCTAATAGAAAAATGGATTTGATTTTACTTAAATAATTAAAAATAGTAAACGAACTCTGAATATCGTCAAATTTTGCGTGCCTATATGAATTTTTATGTAGAATATTTTGGTGATGAGAATGAAATTTTTCGATGACACCGACAGTTGTCAAATTGGACCGATAAGTTTGAATCGGACCGATAACGGACTCCGATTGAGTTAAAAATTTACGTCCTACCTATTTTTGATGTTTTAAGAATTATGAAATCAAAATTGAAGTGATTTGAAGTGAGAAAGAGAGAGAAATTGAATTGGACTTTAAAAATGCCTAAATGAGCTTTAATGTTTAAGTGGACAAAACCCACTCATTTAAGCCCAATTTTGGCCCATTAAGAGAGTATTTATAAGTTTAAAAATCTGAAAAATTGATCCAGAAAACTCCAGCTCTTTCTCCCTCCTTGGAGGCCGAACTCTCTCCCTTTTCTCTCTCTCTTTGATTTCTTCTTCTTCTTCTACCCCAAATATCTCTTAAACTTCAACATAAAAGATGAAGCTCTCTCTCTTTAGGTCACCTTAGTGGCCTTAAACAAGTGATTTGAGCAAGGAAAGGCAAAGAATTAAGGGAAGAAAGGAAAAGAGGTAAGATGTAACTTGAAAATCTAAGTGATTTTAATTGGTTTTTTTGATGTGTTCTTATAGTTTTTGAGGTGTTTAAGCTAATTATGAAATTGAATTTTTCATTTGAGGACAAGAAATTAAGGTTAGGAAGCTTAAAGATTTCGGCCAAGGTTGATAATGGTGAAGAACAAAATTTTGTTTTGTGTTAAGAGAAGAATTATGAAGCTTAAGGAAGCTAAAGCATGGAAGAAGGTAAGTAACTACCAAATCCTTTGATTTCCCTATTGATTTGAATTTTTCTTAATTATATAATTAAGATAAAAACATGTAAAATTGTTAATTAATGAAATTATGTTAGGATAAATGAAATTAGACATGAGAGGAAATGAAATGAAGACTTTAATGAAAGAAATAAAATTTTAAGATGAAAAATGTTGTTGGCCGAATTTTTTAGGTAAAGAAATTAATGAGAAAAATGCATGAAATTAATGTATGATAGCCTAAATTAATAATAGACATGATAATTAATGTCTAAAATTTTTTAAAGAATATTTAGAATTAATTTAGGAATTTTTAAGATTTTGTATAGTATATGTATTGAATGGAAATTGTGATTTAGAGTGAATTAAGTGATTATCTTGATGAAAAATGGCAATAATTAATAAAGAATGCCTAAATAAATTTTATTGAAATTTATTTAATTTATTAGGATTTTATTGAAATTTTTATGTGCATATGTACAATGAAAATAATTGAAATAGTAATGCATATTGTATAAAAATGACTAAAGTGATGAATAAATATGAAAAATAAATTAATGTCAATGGCGCGAAGTAAAAAGTCAACCGACGGATTTTTCGAAATAATTATTAGGTCGTGAAAATAATAAGAATAATGAATTATGGGGAAATAATTCATAAATGAATGAAAATGATGGAAATAAATTAATACAGGAATAAAAGAAAGATAAAATGAGTTTTAAATAGAAAAATGACTTAAATGAAAGGAAATAAAAAGTTAGGGGCAAAATGGTAATTTTGTCAAGGTAGGTAATTAACACGTTAAAATAAGAAATACTTACCAAGGGTAAAATGGTAATTTCGGAGAATTAACTGTATTAAAAGATAAAGTTTTCACGATATAAGGACTAAAATGTAATTTTACCTGAAATGGTAAAATAAAGAATAAAAGATGAATAATGGAGAAAATTATATAATAAAAATGAAAATAAATGATTATAATGGCAAAATCGTAATTATGCATTTGAAATGAATACATCGATAGAAAAAGTCAAATTATGCATGTTCGAGGCCTAAAATAATAAATGATATTAATTAAGTTCCTAATTATCTAAAAGTAGAAAAATAAAAATGTGACTAATTTATCAAAATAAATTAGTCAATAAAAAGTATTAAAAGAGTTAATGATTATAAAAATGATTCGCCAACGAAATAAGGTTGGCATACCGAATGATTAAAAAGCTTGAGCAATAAAAGAAAAAGAAGTCAACTATTGAATTATTAGAGAATAAATTGCAAAGAATTGTATAAAAAGAATAAAAAGAAAACTGTGAATTATAATGCCATGATTCATAATTTATAATCTGTATAAAAGATTGAAAAATTTAAGTATCTGAGTGAATTATCGAAGAATAATTCACAAAAAGTGACTGAAAAAGAGAAAGCTATTGAATAGTCAAAGGCACAAAAGAGTGCATTTGATCAGAATAAAATATAGTAACAAATAAAAGAAAGAAATTAAAGAGTTTTAAATGTTCAAAAACGTTTACAAATGTGACTGATTACGTTTGCCCTTAGCGATAGATAGGTATTATGATTCTTATTTTGGATATAATTGGCTAGCCATAGGGACACCTCTGTACCGCGGTGCAAGTCATGGCGACTTGCTTAGCTATGGACGGGATCTTTGATCTCCATAGCTTCAGTGAAAGTGAAAGTGTATCTGTTTCTGCTCTGTGGGACTTGATATTTCGAGATCATTTCTCTATCTGTTTAGTGGGACCTTCGGGTCCAGTCCCAAGTATTCTTTTTTAGAAACCTGTTATATTACACTAGGGACACATCGAAATGAATAAATTAGTACTGTTTAATTGAACTGAATATAAAAGATATAAAAGTTATATCGAAAAACGATTCGTTTAAAAGAGAATGCAAAGTTGAAATAAATCCGTAAAAGTTTCTGATCAGTGTATTTGAAAAGAAAAAGAAAGGTTTTATAAGAATGAAATATTAAATCAATGGTTAGTTAAGCTTTTATAAGAAATTTAAATATATCTTGTTTTACGTGAAGAAGATAATTTTAATTGATTAGAAATTCTTAAGTTACCTGAAAAGTAAAATGATATAAAGACCTAGAATTATGCAATGAAAGAAAAGTAAAAGATATAAGTTTTAATTAGATAATTAAATATGGATAATGAATAAAAGAAGAAAAGAAAGTTTTGACTGCAAAGTACTCCAAAATAGCTATATCGCTTTGCGATGAAGCTTATAAGCCTTTTAACAGTAATGTAATTATTAGATCAAAGTTAAAATAAAGTAATAGAATAAATAGTAAAAAAAAGTGAAATCAGAATATAGATTGAATCATTGACCAGTAAAGCAAGTATTAAAAGTAGTTTATTTTGGTACTAATAAAGACACGAGTACCAATACACATCGGTAAATGAAATGATAATTAAATTGTCATGGCTAAAGGATAAAATGAAAGTACTGATAAAAAGTAAAAGTTATAATAAAGATTAACGTAAAGAAAAAAGGTAAATCTGTTATTGATCTACCTAAGAAGATACGGTAAGATAAAGTTGAAAGTTTAGAAATAATGAACAATGATTACCAAAATACGAGTTAATAACATGACTAATGTTAATAAAAGTAAGAGAAAGTGTTAAATGAAGTAAGAATAATGGTAGCATAAATTATGTAATTATGTTTATTCTTGGAAAATTCTTGGATTAGTAGTCACCACTGGGCATATTTAATGCTCAGCACGTAGTGTTTACTGCGTACAGGTTCTAAAGCGTTGCGGGAGCACAGTACATGAAAAGACCAGATCGGAAGAGAAGATTTTTGTATTAGTTAGTATAAGCTTTTGGCATGTATATACTTAGACTATTAAGATAAAAAATTGTACTGTATTTTGATTATATTTTAATTGTTAATGGATGAGTGGATAGTGCAAGTTTTTGGTATGTTGGGTGATGTTTGTTTTAATTGTTTATAAGATTGTTGTTTGATTCTAGAATTAATGAAAAAGTATTTTTAAGTATTTCGAATTGTTCGGTGAAAAAAAACTTACCGTCGTTAGCTAAGTTTCGTTTCGTTAAGGACCGTTCCGATAAGGGTGTTACAAATATAACGTCTATAAATTTTAAGAAGATTTATAGAATTTAATTAAGAATTTTGAAGCTAAGAACAAGTATAAGTAGATAAATGATGAATTATTGTGAAATAATTCATAAAATGAGTAAAAATGATAATAATTAAAGAATATTGTTTACATAAATTTTTATAGAATTTATGTGATTTATGAGAATATTTTTGAAAAACAAATAGTGAATATGCTTAAGTGAAACTATTGAATTATTGAAAAATAATTCAATAAACAAGTAAAATTTAGTGAATTGATACAAATTAATTTATATTCCCTATAAAGAAAATGAAAAAGTCCAATGACGAATTTAAGAAAAATAAAAAGTATAGTAAGTTAAGTAACCGTATTTAATTATTACAAAATAATTCATAATTCGAATAAAATAGTGAATTATTATAAATAATTCACATGCTGTATTAAAGTTATTTTGAATTTAGAACAATGGCAATTTCAGACTTAAAAAGTAAGAAATAAATTAAAGTCAAAAAGGAATAAAGTGGATGTAAAAGGATCAAATATTGAATTATTGAGAAATAATTCAATAAGTGTCAAGGAAATGTAAATTATAATGATATAATTCATAAAGCATGTAAAAAGGTACTGAAAGAGTATTTAACTAAGTGATGAAAAAGACTCCGAAAAGACAGTATATGATAACTGCACTGAATTACGAAGACATAAATTCACTAACGGTACAAAAGTACAGAAAAAGAATTGAATGGCAAAATATACCGATCCGAAAAAAAAATAATTATGAAAATTTAAAAGTCTGAAAAGTTTCAGTGAAAAATGCCCCTGGTGAATTATTGTAAAATAATTCATAAAAAAAATGATTGAAAAGAAACAAAGATAAAGTGACTGATAAATTGTACCGATTCAAAGAAAAGAATTTGCAACTGTCTATACTTGAAAAGTATTTTAAAAGTTCTGTCAAAAGATTAGAAAGTGACTAAATAGTCAAAAGTACTAAAACGAGTGTGATTGACAAAAAATATATTGTTTAAGAAAAAGAAAGAAAGTAAAAGGCTCTAACAGTCTAAAAAGTATTCTGAAAATAATTGATTAATTTTACCCTTAGCAATAGTGAGGTAGTAATAGTCTTGCACAGGATATAAATGGCTAGCCATAGGGACGCCTTATATCGCGATGCAAGTCATGGCTACTTGCTATGCTATGGACTGGATCTCTGATCACCATGGCAATCTCTGTCTCTGTTCTTTACTCTGTGAGAAATGGTCCCTTGGGGATCATTTCTCTCTCTGTTGTGGCCCTGTGGGGTTCATGTCCCACGTATCTTTTTTAAGAGTCCTGTCATATTGCTTTATGGGCATATTGGAAATAATAAATCAGAATTTGTAAAAGTAAACTGATTGTAAAAGTTTTGAATAAAAGAACTTACTTGAATGAATTAAAAATTTCAGGATAAAAATATAAGTTTTTACAAAAATTGAAATTAATAAGCAAAGATGGAAAGAGATTATTTTACAAGGTAAAATAGTAATTTAATGATTAAATAGCCCAAGAATATACTAAAGAAAAGTGGTAAGTTCTTAATTAGAAATTATAGATTAAAACAATAATATGTTATATGAAAAATTCAAACAAAATCTTATCTAAACTTTTGTAAGCCAAAAGTTAACTGAAGGTAAAAATAAGTAAATAGACGACAATTCTATAATTAGAAATGAAAAGTGCCAAGTTTACCATAAGTAGGTAAAAGAACCTTTGTATAGAAAAAGAAAGGAATTAAAGATTTATTTGCAAAGTGTATCTAATTAAGTACATCATTTTGCATTAAATGTTAAAAACTTTGATAATTGAAATCTGACAAGTAGTTCAGAAAGTTCAAGTAAAATAAAAGAATAAATAACGACATTGAAATTTTTGCTATGAAAAGAATAATGTTGCAATTAATGAAGATATAAAGTACTTCATTGAAAATCTGCCATTACCGTGGCAATTAATTATGTAAATCGTTTCATCAAAATAAGATTATATTGAAGTAATTAAATAGAAAATTTTACTTGAAAAGTCAAGTCATACGTAAAAGTTAAGTAAAAGTAAAAATAAGAAAACAAAAATGTCAATTTTTGCCATTGAACGATAAAAAGAGAATATTTTGAATTAAGTGAAAAGTTTAAATCAAAGTAAAAAGTTTACCATAGTGTTGGTAATGATCTGAAAGGTCTGTGAAAATGATTAAAAGCAACTTTTGATAAGATAGCATAATAATTGGCATAAATATGATAATTATGTTTAATTTGGAAATTCTAGGATTGGTAGTCACCACTGAGCATATCTAGTGCTCAGCACGTAGTTTTTCCTGCGTGCAGGTTCTGAAGATAAGCTGGAGCATAATACACAGCGGAGTGAAGCTTGAAGAAAAGTATTGCCTAGACTTTTAAGTATTTTTGGCATGTATATACTCAACTAAGGATAGTAAGACTTGACTGTATTTTAAATTATTATTTTATTAATGGTAATTTTTGTTATGTCAGTAAATAATTATGATTGGTATGCAATCTATGGAATGTTATGTATCTGTTGAATATGATAAATTATTGTGTCTCTTGGAGGCTGTGTATTATTTGATTTCAAGGGGGTCGTTAAGTGGGTAGCCGTTATGCTACCCGAATTTTCAATGACTTATGTTTGCATAAGATTGGTTATCGGTGTAAAAAAAATTCAGGCAAATCATATAAGTTTATATCAGAGTGAACTATTCCGTTAAGGGCGTTACATTTAGTGGTATCAGAGCAATGGTTTAGGCGGTTCTAAGATCAGAGGGGGATAAGATTAAGTGATCGATTTATCTGTATATACATGCCAAAAGTCAGTGGATTAGTGATAAGGAGTTTGATGTGTACTTGCATCCTATTATGATTGAAAGTGAAAAGTTGATATCTTATTTAGATTGTCAGGTGTATAGTGATTAATTCTGCATAGTAAAGACAGTAGAGAGACAGAATGAAAGTGTTGTTGTTTAAAGTCCTTTAGAGGCTAAAGTAAAGTGATGAATTGTTAACTGAATTTAAGTGTAATCCAAGTACGTAAGTGTAATTGTGAATGAGAATCAGTTAATTAATAAATGAAATAAAAAGGGTATGTTAGAAAGTTGGGAAGAAATTATATATTAAGTTCAGACAGACTGTAAGAGATATGGAGAAACCTTGACTTCCGTGTAATGGTCTAAATGGTTATCGAATTAGAAGTGATACAGTCGGAGAAAGTTTTTAATAGTTAAAATGGTTCTGATGATAAGTTGAGGTCATTTAAGATACTCTATATATATCCGTTAGTGATTCCTTGCAGGTTTGGGTACTTGATTCGATGTTTCATAATTCTGGGATGGGCTATGATATCTACATTATACGAGAATACGTGTTAGTATTTTATTGCATACATGAAATCATTTATTCATTGCATAGCATTTCATATTGTGTGACACCATCTGATTTGCATCATATCATTTGTTTAGACCCCGCCTGATATGAAAAAAAACTGACAGGAGATATGATGAGCGTAGAAATGACCTAATAGCAAGAAAGGATTACCATTGTACTGTGATGAAATAAAAAGGAATAGTGTATCCAAGATTATTTTTATTGATATTATTCTGATGGGTTCTAAGACATTGAAAGAATGTGATAAGTATTTGAGCTTTGTTTTGTCAGTATTGAAGAAAAAAATAACTGTTTGTTGAGATTAGTTAATGAAATCTTTGGCTAAATAAAGAATTTCCGGTTCTTAGCGGGTGCCGTCAGAGAGGTAATGCATTAACTAATATGTTCAGCTTTAGAAAAAAGATCCGGTAATAAAATATTTTCAAGCAAATATATTTATATAAGGAATAAGTATAAATAGTTAATGATAGTATTTGCAGCTATTCGAGCTATAAGTGTTAATAAAGTCTGGCTACGAAATGAACATGGTCAGTTGAAACGTAAATAAAAAAGAAGTAATATGGTTCCTTTGGGATCACTTAAATGTATGTGATATCAGAGTGAAATTAAAATAGAGTGGCCATGGATTTTATCATTTATCTGTCTGTGTTTCAAAAAGAATGTGTTGCTTGGAGTGAAATTTTTGATAATTCCCACTCTAGCATGGTGTTTCACTTTAGACTGATGGTCAGTCGAAGTAGGTAATTCAGATATTAAGAGAATTGTTTCAATAAAGTGTATATGAATTTAGTAATAATTGTGAAAAGTATTTATTTTTAGCAGAGTTTTACTTATAGTGATAGCTATCAGCCCAGTTGAAGATAGCTTTATTTGAGATATTATCTAAAAGGAAATGTAAAGGTCCTTTATGTTGAATATATTTGAGTATAAAGAAGACAGTAAAGTTTGATATGATTTGGGCCATAAAAGAGATATGTATACAAGATGATACGACCTGTGAAGTAAGATTGGTAAGGATTTTCGACTTAGAGATTGGTTAACTCAAAAACGAACAGGTTCCATAAGTATTCTTGAGAACCATCAAATGTAAAAGAATTTCGATAAGATAATAATACTATATCCTCTACTTTTTGTTATAAATAAATTTTAAGGGCGAAATTTTTTTTAGTTGGAGAGAAATGTAATGGCTTTAATACCGGGTTAGTCGTGAATAGTATTTTCTGACAGTGAATAGTATTTTTTGGGCTAAAAAGCGCACCTGAAAGTGAAAAATATTTTACTTGACCATCAGAAAATATTGGTTATAGTGAGTCCGTGGTTGAAATTTGAAGTGAAATCAAAGTCAAATGGGCCTCAAAAAGTCAAAAATACGAAAAATTTAGCGTATCAATTTTTATTATTGAAAAATTAACTCAATTTTATATAAATATTTAAAAATAGTAAACGAACTTCAAAAATTACCAAAAATTGCAGTTAGACCCAAAATAATATGTAGATTATTTTGGCTGCAAAAAGTAAATTTTTCTATAATACTGGTATTTTTGGATCAGATCGATTTAACTGAATTGGACCGAAAACGGACTCCGATTGAACCAAAAATTTGTGTGCACCCTATTTTCGAGGTGATAACAATTATGAAATCAATTTTGGAGTAATTTGAATTTAGAAAGTATGAGAAATTACTTAAAATTGATTATTGGATAATTAATGGGCTTTGGTTAATTGATTTAGGCCCAACCCAAGCCCACTATAAGACACTATAAAAGGCAAAAAAATTTTAGAATTTTCCAGTCATTCCACGCCAGCCTTCCTTCTTCTCCAACCAAACCTCTTTAAGTTCTTTTTTCCACCATTTTTGTTCATTTGTTCTTCATTTTTTCCTTTTGATCCGAACACCAAAAATATTTCTTAACCTCTCTAGTTGTTAGATCTAAACTCAAATTAAAGATTGAAGGGAGAGAAACTAAGGAAAATAAGGATTAAAAGCATGGAGGTCAAAAATAGCCATGGATGGTAGATAATTTTGAGGAAAAATGGTTTTTATGGGTTCAAGGCTAAGGAAATAAAGTTTGTGTAAGGTTAATGGCAAGATTGAGGTTAGTGACTACTAAATCTTAGTAATTTTCATTTAATTTAATGATTTTTCTTAGGGTTTATTGAGGAAAAATTTGTATAATTGATTAAATTTGAAGTTAATTGCATAATAATGAAATTAGCCCTTAGTTTAGCATGATATAATGTTTAATTGGAATTAAGAAAATTTGTAAGATAATTTTTATTAAGGTGGCCGAAATTCATTGTGAGGAAAAAAATTATATTTTAAGTAATTAAATGAATTTAGGCCCTAAATTGATAGTAAATGTAAAATTATGCATCTATAAATTTTTGTGAAATTTATAGAAATTATGTGAATACTTTTGGAATATTTATTAAATTTGTAATTAAGAAAAAATTGAAAAAAAATGTATGTATATTGAAATTACCCTTAATATAATACAATTGAACTTTAATTAAGCTTAATTAAATTGAAAAAAAATTTTAAGGAGAAGTTCCTTATAGACCAAAATCCATTGTTAAAGAAAAAGAATGTGTACACTAAACAATTCGATGAAATCAAGATATAAAATAAGGTAAAATATGAAATATAACGTCCATAAATTTTTAGAAGATTTATGGAATTTAATTAAAAATTTTGAAGCTAAGAACAAGTATAAGTAGATAAATGATGAATTATTGTGAAATAATTCATAAAATGAGTAAAAATGATAATAATTGAAGAATATTATTCACATAAATTTTTATAAAATTTATGTGATTTATAAGAATATTTTTGAAAAATAAATAGTGAATATGCTTAAGTGAAAATATTAAATTATTGAAAAATAATTCAATAAACAAGTAAAAGTTAGTGAATTGATACAAATTAATTTATATTTCCTATAAAGAAAATGAAAAAGTCAAATGACGAATTTAAGGAAAATAAAAAGTATAGTAAGTTAAGTAACCGTATTGAATTATTATAAAATAATTCATAATTTGAATGAAATAGTTAATTATTATAAATAATTCACATGGTGTATTAAAGTTATTCCGAATTCTGAGCAATGGTAATTTCAGACTTAAAAAGTAAGAAATAAATTAAAGTTAAAAAGGAATAAAGTGGATGTAAAAGGATCAAATATTGAATTATTGATAAACAATTCAATAAGTGCCAAGGAAATGTAAATTATAATGATATAATTCACAAAGTATGTAAAAAGGTACCGAAAGAGTATTTAACTAAGTGATGAAAAAGACTCCGAAAAGACAGTGTACGATAACCGCACTGAATTATGAAGACATAAATTCACTAACGGTACAAAAGTACTGCAAAAGAATTGAATGGCAAAATGTACCGATAAAAAAAATAATTATGAAAATTTAAAAGTCTGAAAAGTTTCAGTGAAAAATGCCACTGGTGAATTATTGTAAAATAATTCATAAAAAAATGATTGAAAGGAAACAAAGATAAAGTGACTGATAAATTGTACCTATTCAAAGAAAAGAATTTGCAATTGTCTATACTTGAAAAATATTTTAAAAGTCCTGTCAAAAGATTAAAAAGTGACTAAATAATCAAAAGTACTAAAATGAGTGTGATTGACAAAAAAATATATTGTTTAAGAAAAAGAAAGAAAGTAAAAGGCTCTGACAGTCTAAAAAGTATTCTGAAAATAATTAATTAATTTTACCCTTAGCAATAGTCAGGTAGTAATAGTCTTACACAGGATATAAATGGTTAGCCATAGGGACGCCTTATACCGCGGTACAAGTCATGGCGACTTGCTATGCTATGGACTGGATCTCTGATCACCATGACAATCTATGTCTCTGTTCTCTACTCTGTGAGAAATGGTCTCTTGGGGATCATTTCTCTCTCTGTTGTGGCCCTGTGGGATCCATGTCCCGCATATCCTTTCTGAGAGTCCTGTCATATTACATTAGGGGCATATTGGAAAGAATAAATCAAAATTTGTAAAAGTAAACTGAATGTAAAAGTTTTGAATAAAAGAACTTACTTGAATGAATTAAAAAGTTTCAGGATAAAAATATAAGTTTTTACAAAAATTAAAATTAATAAGCAAAGATGGAAAAAGATTATTTTACAAGGTAAAATAGTAATTTAATGATTAAATAGCCCAAAAATATGCTTCTATAATAGAAAAGTGGTAAGTTGGTAATTAAAAATTATGGATTAAAACAATAATATGTTATATGAAAAATTCAAACAAAATCTGATCTAAACTTTTGTAAGCCAAAAGTTAAATGAAGGTAAAAATAAGTAAATAGACGATAATTCTATAATTAGAAATGAAAAGTGCCAAGTTTACCATAAGTAGGTAAAAGAACCTTTGTATAGAAAAAGAAAGGAATTAAAGATTTATTTGCAAAGTGTTTCTAATTAAGTACATCACTTTGCATTAAATATTAAAAACTTTGATAATTGAAATCTGACAAGTAGTTCAAAAAGTTTAAGTAAAATAAAAGAATAAATAACGAAATTAAAATTTTTGCTATGAAAAGAATAATGTTGCAATTAATGAAGATATAAAGTACTTCATTGAAAATCTGTCATTACCATGGTAATTAATTATATAAATCGTTTCATCAAAATAAGATTGTACTGAAGTAATTAAATATATAATTTTACTTGAAAAGTCAAGTCATACGTAAAAGTTAAGTAAAAGTAAAAATAAGAAAACAAAAATGTCAATTTTTACCATTGAACGATAAAAAGAGAATATTCTGAATTAAGTGAAAAGTTTAAATCAAAGTAAAAAGTTTACCATAGTGTTGGTAATGATCTGAAAAGTCTGTGAAAATGATTAAAAACAACTTTTGATAAGACAGCGTAATAATTGGCATAAATATGATAATTATGCTTAATTTGGAAATTCTAGGATTGGTAGTCACCACTGAGCATATCTAGTACTTAGCACGTAGTTTTTACTACGTGCAGGTTCTGAAGATAAGCTGGAGCATAGTACACAGCGAAGTGAAGCTTGAAGAAAAGTATTGTCTAGACTTTTAATTATTTTTGGCATGTATATACTCAGCTAAGGATAGTAAGACTTGACTGTATTTTGAATTATTATTTTATTAATAGTAATTTTGTTATGTCAATAAATAATTATGATTGGTATGCAATTTATGGAATGTTATGTATCTGTTGAATATGATAAATTATTTTGCCTCTTGGAGGCTATGTATTGTTTGATTTTCAGTGGGTTGTTAAGTGGGTAGCCGTTATGCTGCCCAAATTTTCAATGACTTGTGTTTGCATAAGATTGGTTATCGGTGTAAAAAAAAATTTTGGGCAAATCGTATAAGTTCATATCGGAGTAAACTATTCCTTTAAGTTTCCATTAAGGGCGTTACAAAACTTCACGACTCGTGCACTTGTTCACGAGTAACACATGTCACGAGTCATGAACAGCAATAGATAGTTTTCTGAGTTTGACTTGCAAACGGTTTTTGACATACCAAAAGGCATTTTCAGAAAAAATAGTCTTCTATAAATTTGTTCCATTATGTTTCTAGTTTCTATAACATCAGAAATTATCTCGATATCATTTCTATAGTTTTAGATTTTTACAAAACACTGAGGTCTTCTCCTAGTGACTAGGCAGCAAACTGTTCAATAATTCAGGTTGAAATATGGCCTATTTAGAAATAGATTTAGGACTTAGTTTCTTCATATGAAATATAGGTATGGAAGTCTATTTTCAAACGCAATAAGAATAATTCAATTTTCTTTTCTGTAGCTCAACTTATAAGCAAAATAGTCCAGATAGAACTATTAGTTGTGAAGAGACATTTGACTCGTTAAGGGGTTTCACGAGTGAAGTAAAGGAATGAAGTTCACGACTCATAAAGAGGTTCACGAGTGAAGAAAAATGGCCTCGTGAAGGGCTCACGAGTGAAGAAAAAGGGGTACATTTCAAGACTCATAGAGGGCTTCACGAGTTGGATAAGAATGCATGACTCGTGAAGAACTTCACGACTTGGCAAAGACACTCACAGGGAAAATAGATCCGATCTCTATTCTTCAAAACTCATCTTAAACTCCCAATTAAAAACCCAGAAAACATAACCCTAAATTTTCATAGATCCTTTTACAACTAAAAAAACCATCGTCTCATACATAAAATAAACATAATAGTTCCATACCTTAATGAAGCTTCAAATCTAACTCCTTTACTCATGATTCCTTCTTCTCTTTCACTTGATTTGTTTGCTTCTCTCTTCTCCTTATACATGGTGACAACAACATGATCTTGTAATCCCTCATCACCATAAATCATAAATAACAAGAAGAGAAAGAAGAGATCTTCAAGGAAAAACATTACCTTTCATGTTAACTCATAAACCCTAGCATCCTTCTCCAAATCGTGACCATAGAGAGAGAGAGAGAGAGATCCTTCAAAATGCCGATCCCCGTCTCTCCCAAAAACTCTAATTTTTTGAGTGGGATAAATATCTCACTACGAAAAATTCTCACTATACCCTTATACACAAATAAACCCCCATTATTTTAATTTCTTCCAATTTAACCCCAAGACTTTCTAATTCACTTTAATTACATCATTTTCTTTAATTATAATTTAACTTAACTCATATAATTACATGCTGAAATTATCAAAATATCCCTCTTGGGACTTAACCTCGATAATTGTAAAATAATCCAATTTTTGCCTTACTTAACTGTAATCCTCATTAATTAACAATAATCCGATTAGGGTCATGATTGGATCCTTACAACTTTTAATTGGGTAACTTCATTTTTGGGTGAGAATTTATTTGGCTTGTAATTCTACTGATTTTTTCCTACTTTTTCATTTTTTATATAATTAATAATGTGTTATTCTATAGAGTGACATTTACTCTAACAGGTGAACACTGCAGCCTGGCTATAGTTATTGGTCTTTGTTTGCGGGTGAAACTCGTGAGAAGCTTACCTTCTCGTTATAAAGTACTTACTAGTTCTTCTCTTATGCTGTTAAACAGTAACACAACTGTGGGATCATAAACTTGTAATTAAATTCATCAATTCCTATTATCCATTAAGGTTTTAATTCTAGTTTCTTAATTTAAAGTTTTGCATCTATATTAAGGAGCCAATATCTACCTATCTGATGTGCAACTGTCTCTTTTTCGTTAAATTTCATGTGTTGGTCTTAGTGTGATATTGTTGCAAAGTGAAATTAGGTTATTGTCCTTGGCTTTATTAGGATAAAGGGAAAGAGTAAATATATTTAATTAATTATTGTCATGCTTCAAGGATTTAATGAAAGACATGCACTTTTAAGGATCAAAACTTAAAATACTACCTATATCTTTTCTCAATTGCAAAGTATGATGGAAAATCAAGTGCTGAAATTATAACTACATGGTTAAATTGGTGGCATTTTCCTCTTCTTCAGAATTGCAAAGGCAATTGCATATTCCTTTACTTTTATGTTTCAAAAAAACTATTGGTAAACCAATACATACTGTGCTGGTAAGGCAGAATGCAAGAAAATCAATGAAAACCAATCATGTTTATTTAATCAATTAGCTGCTGCTTTGTAGGTTACTAGTTATTTGTGATTTCCAACTCTGCCGGAACATGAGTTTGTGGTTGTGCACAGACGATTTTCAGCCATTTAGTCAATATGGTAGGAATACTCTTCATGGCCTGTAATTCTCACGCCCTATAACCTACCACCTTGGATGTGCATGAAGGAGGCTTACATGTTTCTAACTATTATTATACCTAGCCCCAAGAATCCAAAGCAAAAAATTGATGTCTATCTACAACCTTTTATTCATGAGTTAAATGAATTGTGGGATAATGGAGTGTCAACATATGATGTGTCAAAAAAGTAAAACTTTCAAACGCGAGCTACGCTGATGTGGACAATCAATGACTTTTTCGTATATTCCATAATGTCTAGTTGGAGTACATGTGGGAAATATGCATGCCCATATTACATGGAATGTACACAATCATTTAGACTAGAGAGTGGTGACAAACAAACATGGTTCGACAATCATAGGAAATTTATTTCGCCTGATCATCCATTTAAGAGAAACAGATGGAACTTCAGAAGTGCATATATTGAAACAATGCCACCACCGCCAATTAGAACTGGGGAGGAAATTCTACAAGAAATTGATTAGTGGAATCTAGTCAAAGTCACTGAGCTTGCTGCATATGAGGTTAATGGGATCATTTGTCAATCTTATAGTTGGAGGAAACAAAACATATTTTGGCATTTACCTTATTGGAAAAAAAAACATGATTTGACACAATCTTGATGTCGGGCATATTGAGAAAAATATTTTTGATAATGTGATTAATATGGTTTTAAATGTTGAAGGCAAAACTAAAGATAATGCAAAAGCACGTTTAGATTTAGAAAGTTATTGTTATCGTCTAGAGTTGGCAATGGATCCAAAAAGTGGTAAATATCCAAAAGCTTTTTACACCTTAGATAAAAAATCAAAAGAAGTATTGTTCAAGTGGTTGAAAGAACTTAAGTGTCCAGATGGTTACATTTCCAACTTGGGTCATTGTGTTGACATGACAAAACTCAAATTATTTGGCATGAAAAAACATGATTGCCATGTATTTATGCAACAATTGATTCCTGTTGCCTTTCGTGAATTACTTCCTACAAATGTGTGGCAGGTCCTTACAAAGCTAATCTTATTTTTTAAGGATTTGACATCCATTGTTCTTCATGTTGATGACATCAATGTATTGGAATCAAACATCCCATATATCATTTGCAACCTAGAAAAGATATTTCCTCCAATTTTTTTGACTCAATGGAGTACATAATGATACACTTACCATATGAAGCAAAAATTATTGGCCCTATGCAATATCGATGGATTTATCCTTTTGAGAGATAATTGTCTATAAATCTAAAGTAATGCATACGTGATCTTTCAGTAGAAAGTATTTTTTAAATTGATAAACTATATTTGCCATTGGCAAGTTCCTTCGAACTCTTAAAAAAAGATTGGAAACAAATCAACAGTAGAGGCATCTATTTGCAATGTATACTTGCTATTCGAGTCATCTAATTTTTTCTCACATTACTTTGAACCTCATGTCAGTACTCGACACCGATGACTTTGTTGTAATGATGATGGAGATTGTGTGGAAAACACAGATGGAAATTTAACAATTTTTCACGTACCCATACCGAACTAGTGGGACAACTTCATGATGAAGCCCTAACATCAGAGGAATATTTGTCAGCTCATACTTATATTTTACTAAATTGTGAGGAGGTTAATCCATTCTTGAGGTATATAATAATCATATATTTTATTGTGCTACGAGATTAACATGGATCATATCTCAATTTTTTTTAATTTATTTTTAATTCACTGTAATGAAGCATTTATTGTGAAAATTACAAGAGAAGCATCCTGATCTGACACCAAGTCAAATAGATGCAAATATTAAGCACTACTTTGCAGACTAGTTCAAATTATATGTAAGCCCATCATAATATGTATGTATAACACATAAATATCATTTAAATTGTTAGTGATGATAACTTGGATATTTTTTTTTAAAAATAGGTCCGTTACAATGGAATTGACAATGATTACATTCATAGTTTGTCACAAAAACCATTACAAAGAGTGAAGTGTTACTCGATGTACTTTGTAAATGGATATAAATTTCACTCTAAAAGTTATAGTTTTGGTAGATGTTCAATGAACAGTGGAGTTTGTGTAAAAGGGTCCAACTTAGGTGACAATGTTGGTGATTACTATGGATGGATTGAGGAAATCATAGAGATAGAGTATCTTTCATTACCAATAAAGTAAACTATATTATTTAAGTGTGAATGGTATAATCCCACATTAGATATTGGTGTTAAGGTTCACAGCCAATACAGATTGGTTGATGTTAACCAGCATCGTTGATTCAACAAATATAAACCATTTATCTTAGCAATGAAAGCAACTCAAGTGTATTATGCTAGATATCCTGCTTGGAGATTGGATAGAGCAAATTGGTTAGCAATATTATCGGTTAAGCCAAGGGAGATCATTGAGACATCAAATGTTAAAGATGACACGGATGCATTTTCCAATGCATACCAAATTGAAGAAGTGGTTGTGTATGAAATCAATATGGATTTTGGTACTGATGAGTATATAGATTTGTGTGACCCTTCGGGAGAGGTTATTAAAATTGACACTACTGATGGAATTGTGCAAGAACTTAAAGTAGACGACAAAGATGAAGAAGAATTTTCAGATTATGATAATAATGAAGATGACAAAGAGGAATTTCAATATTCATCAGATAGTGACTAATGAAGTGTAAATTGTTAAGCAATAATGTAGGCGCATGTTAAACCTATTTATTATATTTAATATTTAGCATGTTAAACTAATTTATGTTATATATAATGAACTTATGAAATCATTGGATGTTATATAGGTATGGGTCGTGGTAGAGGAAGAGGAAGTGGTGGTCGAGGACATCGTGGAGTTAGATTCGGAGTGGATTCAATTAATCCACCTTATGGAGAAATGCCAGAGATCTCTAACGACCCTGCAGCACCAGCTGCACCACCCCCTCATGTTATAGATCTTTCTACTGGATCATGTAACCCACCCAATATTACCGTCAATCTACCAATACTTGATTCTTTCAATTTTAGTAATTCTTTAGCATCAACTCATAGTCCTCACACCGCCAACAGCACTACATCAACCACATGTGAGGAAAGTAATGCAAACAATAGCAAATTGTATATAACAGTGAACCCAAAGGGATTGTGAGTGCTTTCATCTCAACAAATTCTAAACAAGTTAAAAAAACATGTGTAACTTGATGTTTGTTTTTATATAATATAATTTGTAGGTTGGAACCTTCCTCCTAATGCTCTAGGATTATAACCATGGGCTTCCATTAGCGCATAGACATTAATGGAGTTAGTTGGAAGGAGGTTTCAAGAGAAACCAAGGAGTTTTACTGGGAAGAATTCAAGGTATATGTATATATTTCTTCATAAAGAATTTTGCATTTAAGTTATATTATGTATAATTATTACTGATAAACTACTACTAATATAATTTTAGAAAAAGTGCCATTGCGATGCTGAAGTCAATAGTCTCATTAGGATAGGTTAAGAGATAAAGGTCGCTCGGAGGTATAAGGATTACGTTTATAATGTAAAGGTGTCTAAAGAAAATCCAAAAGACTTCCCAAAACCAGTATAGATTAGGTGGAATCAAATTTTCAATCTCCCTAGGTGCATTCAAGTGTCTCCCTACGCACATTTAAGTGTCAAAGATAAAAAAGTTCAATCATTATGGAGGAAATGAAGATAAAGCTCCTAGATCGTACATTAGTGGGACGATTTCTATTAGTGAGTGTATCTCGTGATTGGTAAATATGTTAATTAGAATGTGAATTTATACTTTAATATTAGTGATAATGTCATTTTGTATAATGTTTTGTAACTAATATGGGGATTTGAGTAAGCTGAAATTATGTTTAGTAGAATGGAAATTCATTATCAAATGATTGATTGAAAGTGCCTCTCTGCATGCAGAGGATGATTATGAAAAATTATGCTGTAAATTCTTTGTCATTAACAGATGATGGATGTTTGTACTTGAAGTTTGATGTATCTGTATTTTGGATTTACATGATTTAAGTGTAGTGATTTTGAGTAGCATGCGGGTGCATCTATTTTGGGTTTCCATGATGGATGTTTGCACTTGAAGTTTGATGTGTATGTATTTTTGGTTTCCATGATTTAAGTGCAGTGATTTTGAGTAGTAGCTACTTGCATGGCGTTCTTTGTCTTTATGTCAGCAGCCATGTTTAGTGATGATGGTGGTAGTACTGTTAAAATAAAAGAGTATTGTTTGAGTGGAAAAATTAACATAAATATATTATTATAACAGTTTTGATTATGTTGCAAATGATATAAGAGGAGGAGTATGGCTGACTACCTACAATTCCCGAGGCCTACCTGCACACACACGCTATAAATCATGATGGGAAGACATATATGGCCAATCGTAGCAAGGAGGTGTATATAAGTAACATGGAATATAGTTGTTTTAGTTTTCACATTTATTTAAATGGCAAATGATTGTCAATAATGAGTTGTTCTCATATTTATGCTTATTAAAAATTATTATGGTTTTATAAGAGAGGTATGAGCAACTCTGATTTGAGCGATCGCAAGATGAGTCATTCATGGATGAGTCCAAGTTGTTTTTTTTAGGCTGCACAATGCAATAAAAGGAAAAAAGTATACGAACTTGGCTCATGTGTGCTGCCTGTTGTTTCTCCATCAGGTATATCATGTTGTGCTGGTACAAGCAATGCCTCCCATTCGAATGTGACATTATTGACAAAGGAAGATGTCGAGGAGATTGTCACACGGACTATTCGTTCATTGCTTCCTCACTTGAGGGTTCAACAACCACCTTTTTAGCCTAATACTAATGCTACAACACCTGCACATGATAATGTTTCCCCTTCAGGTGTACAAGGAGATAATCCACATGATGATTCTCTATCCGGTAATCACGATTTTACCTCAAATGAACATCGTGACTGCTTACTAATTGTTTTATTTAAACATTATTGTTAATGTTAATTTAGATGTTATTTTTAATATTATGGTTTATTGTTTAGGATGATACTTCGTGGGGTGATAAACCCATTTAGTATTTCAAGTAATTTGTAATTGTATATTTGTTATAACTTGATACTATGTTTTATATTATAAATTTATAAATTATATTTGGATTTACATTTATATATTTATGTATGGTCTTTGTTAAATATTGAGTAAACAATGAATTAATGTATTATTCAATGATATATAAAAAATAAATTCATAAATATTAAAAAAATAAAATTTTTCATGTAGCGACCAGCATCTTAGTTGCTAAAAATATGCTAATTCAGTAAATAGAAAAAAAAATTAGCAACGGGAACAACGATTATATAGTTCGTCGTTAAGTTTTAGCGACGAAAATAAATTACGTCAAACTGTTGTAAAAATATTCAATTTTTAGCGACTAAAAATAGCGATAAAATAATTGGTCGCTAATATTTTCTTAATATAATGACGATTGATTTTAGGGGTTAATTAACGACGAAATTTTATTGTAGCAATGGATTTCGTCGCTAATATTTTCTTAATATAATGACGATTGATTTTAGGGGTTAATTAGCGACGAAATTTTATTGTAGCAATGGATTTCATCGCTAAAATTAGCAACTATTTCTTATTTTCATCACTAAATATACCAGCAATAGCCAAATAGCGATGAACAGCCATTTAGTCGCTATAGTGAATTGGCAATGGAAATTCATCAATTAGCAACAAAACTTTTTTTTTGTAGTGATATTGATTCTCCAATAAAAGCAGAGTGTGTGGCTATCAGGGAGGTATTAAGCTGGATAAAGGCACAAGACTTACCACATATCATCGTCGAATCTGACTCTTAGACTTTCATTCAGCACCTTATCTCAAAGCCTCCCATTGGGTCATATCTTGGTTTAATTTTGGATGATTGTTTCTAGCTTAGTCATTCTCTTTCAAACATTAAGTTTGTTTTTGTCAAAAGATCAACGAATACAGTTGCTCATAGCTTAGCTAGGACCTCGTCTTCTTTGTCTGGTCTTCATGTCTGGTTGGATCTTCCACCAGCTTGGTTGTATACAACTTTGGATTCTGATTTGGTTTAATAGAAGCTCTCTTTCTTAAAAAATAAATAAATAAAAATATAGCATAAATTTAATTTGATCCATTTGAATTGCATGATCGAGCCCAATTTAATCATTTTATGTGACCCATATGACCTCCTTGTACCACTTATATTAATCTCATAACTCTTCTTATATAATATGAATATAAAACTAATTATATTTTAAAGTTATGTAGATGAATATATTATTTCAATAAAGACATTTAAATGAAAAATAATATTATAAAATTTAATCCGAGCTATTTACAAACCATTTAGGTCATAACCAACTCAATTCAATTTGTCAGTTCATGAGTTATAAAATTTGACCTATTTATGCTTTGACATGTATTTATGATTTGCCAAATATTATCGGCTGAATTTGGAATTTACTCTTGAATTTGTTTCAAAATGTATTTTTAGATCGAATTTATAAATGTTCAATTTTTATCATTTTAAACCATTTGATTCTGAACTTTTATTTCTATGGTGAGAATTATTAATAATATGGCTAAATGCAATATTATCCTCTAGGTATCAACCAATATCAAAGAAGTTGAGAATTATGGGATTTGGTAGTGTAAATGCGTTCATACTTTGCACCATGAGCCCCCAATTCAGGGATTTGCATTCTAAAATATAAAACAGATCCTGTACAAATTTCCAAACAATTTGTTGTTCCCATTTCTCAATTAGATTTTAATAAACAACCATATATGTCCAGCAACGTCAGACCAATACTCCGGGCAGTGTCACCCTCAGATGTTACCAACCTTAGTTTCTTTAATATTTATTTAATTTTCACCGGAATCTTTTCACCTTACAAACAATATTTTCAAATCCCAAAACCGATGACTGCTAATATTAATCAAGCAAAACAACCTTGATTTTTCCTTTTTGCGGGCTGAAACTACCAAGAACCACAGATTTCTCTGCAAAACTAGCTGATCATGAATACGAGATCGAGTTACGATAAACATCACGAACTTTTTATGTGGGGAAGATAATGTTGCGGTGGAAGCTGGTGGCGGTGGCGGTTCGGTTAGTAAGAAACATCGCACGGGAATGTGGGCTATAATTTCCCTGCCGTGCAAGCTGGCCCCTTTCTACTTTTGTTTTCCAGTTTTTCTAACTGCTCTGTTGTTTGGATTTCGGGGCAATCTATGCTAATTTCCAAATAAATATAAACTACATACTTCTTCATATTCAAGTTTAGTTTGTTCCACTACAAAATTCAGCATTATTTCTTGTGTACATCAACTTTGATTTTATTGTACCAGGATTCCGTTTAAGAATGTGACTTCCAAAGATCAATGTTAGAAAATGCTGATTAGAATTTATTAAAATGGTTTTTATCAATTCTTTAACTTGATTGCTTCTCATTCCATTTTTAATACAAAAGTAAAAGTTATAAAAAAAATCTCAATAGGCATTTTTTTAAGAAGAGAAGAAAGTGAAAACTCAAATTCCATTACCGTAACCGTTAATGGAATTTTAATAGACACACTTAAAATAAATTTTTATTATCTTTTTTTTTTTTATTCATGAGCTCGATTGTTTTTTTATTTACTTAGTAGTTATAATTAGACTCGAGAATAAATGTCTTTTTTATGTATTTTGTTACATAATTGAAAGCATGCATTAGCTATAAAACAGTGGAAAATTATAGAGATGAGAAATGCAAGAAAATAGAGAGGGGGAAAAGGACGCAGTACTTGAAGCGAAGGTGACAAATCGAAGAAGTAGAGAGAGATAAAAGGCGGCAAAAGTGAATTGTTTTTTGGAACTTGAACCATCGGCATTGGCACTTACCATTATGTCTGGAATTTTTCTATCTATTTAACTCATTCCTCTTACTGCTTTATGGGATTTGTGAGTATTCAGAATTAATCAGTATACTTGATTTCTTCCTTCAATCCCTTGTTGAAGCCTAGAGGTTTACTCAATGAAGGTATATTAGACACCTAAATAAAATGACTAGAAATATGTATACAGTTTTCTCATTATTTCTGTCTTTAACAATTGCAGATCTTCGGTTGGATGCAAAACAAAATCAATTCTAGATATGGCAGCAAGAACTCCAATTCTGTTTCAGTCCATCGGAAGAGGTTTCTTGCCTTTTTTTTCTCGGTGAGCAATGAAAATGCATTGTTATTTAAGTAACATGGAAGTGTTTATTTGCTTGAACAGATGATACAAGGAGGAACGAAGAATTCAGTGATTGGCCTCATGGATTGCTAGCAATCGGTACATTTGGAAACACAAACGACATAAAACAAGAAAAAGAAGATCCCAAGCCTAAATCAATTCAAGAATATACACTTGAAGAAGTTGTAGAGAAAGTTCAATACGAGCTACATACCTTGCTTTTGCAGAGACAGCAAGGAACACTAAATTCTGATCCTGCTAATCTTCTCAGTGGAAATCCGAGCTTGGAAGATGAGTCCAACAATGAAGAAGAAGATGGCCATCTTTTCATGGTAGCTCTTCTATAGTTGTTGGAGCAGGAAAAGGAATGTGTTTTGGTAATAATACAAGTAAAAATCTTAACAAAAAATCACTGTCATTTCTTTTAAAGAAGATGTTTGTTTGCAGAGGTGGATTTACACGTACCCCTAGTCTTAGAGATCAAGTCCCTGAATCCACATTGGAAAAGGTAGGTGTGTGTATATATGTGTAATGAAATTCATTTTCTTTTTAAATGGAATTTGAGAAATTGATAATAATTAAATAAATATGCAGATGTTAAGGGCCATACTTCACAAGAAGATATATCCACAAAATCCAAATTCAGCAACATCTACAAAGAAATTCTTAGCGACTGAACACAAGCCAAGTCGTGGTAGCAAGAATGAGAAAAATGACGAGGAAGATAAAGGGAGTAAATGGGTGAAGACAGATTCTGAATGTAAGTTTTGCTTAATGGGATTTAGAGACTGGTTAATGTATATAATAATCTAAGTTCTGTATCTTGTTGTTTTGATTGCAGATATAGTTTTGGAGATATAATTAGATTTGGAAACATAAATTGTCGGCGGTGTTGTTAATGATAAAAGAGTTGGCAATGGAGGTGAACATAGAGGACAAAGCTGTTTTTGATGTTTATGGAATGATTTTAAGTGTAAGTGGATGTCTATAGATGCCTTAATTTAATTGGCAACCATTATTATAAATAATCTTTAATTAATACATTGCTTCACTCTACTCACCTACCACGCTCTATTTCTTACTTTTATATTGCATCTTCTTCTTCCAATTAATTTTCATCTAATTAGGTTAGATTTTCAGCTGCTGTGGGTAGTTCTTTTTTTTTTTTCAAATTTTGCACTATTTTTATAATTTTTTTTTATAATTCTCACATAAATTCTTGATTTTTATCCTTTAAATCCATCTTCGGATCCAATATTATATTTAAAAAAATTGCAAATATGTTAATAATCTGCATGTCTTATATGGACTATATCAAATATATATTTATTAATTACCTGGGACTTGGTTAATGAAGAACACCCCAGGCCACTAACGGTTGGATTTGATAGAAGCAAGATGCAGTATTAGTTAAAAAAAATCCATTAACATTAATCGATTGAAGTAATTCAGTACTTGTTTAAAAAATATATTTTAAATTCGAGGGATTGCAAAAAATTTTATCCATCTTAGCAATTAATTTTTCTCTGGGGGCCTGTAGTCGATTTTGTAACTGAGCCATGTGGCATTGCACTTGAAAATATTATATACTTCCTTCATACTTATGTTTTTCCTATTTTACTTTATTTTAATTTAAATATTTTTTTCAGAATTTAAGGATTAAATTTATAAATATACTTTTATTTATTATACAACTTATTAAATTTCTTTTATCATTCTTTACTTTTAACTAAAATTAAATAAAATTTTTAAAAATATATTTTTATCAATAATTATAATTTTTTTTTATGAAATTGAAATATTTTAATTATTTTTTTAATTTTTATAAAAAAATAAAAAATTATATTTTAAAATAGTGCCCACGAATTATATAAATACTTTTGGGGTCAGTTATCCGCAATAACAACAAAATGTAATTATATAGCCTAAATCGGAATCATTAATAATAAAAATTTGTATTATGAATAATACAAAGTTTCGTAGAAATAGCTGTCCACAAGGAATTTAGAAATGGCACACGCAATGTGCTGCAATTGTTGACGTTAGGTGAAAGTACATCGAACGCCAATCGTCAAACATCAAACCGACCAAGTTTTGCAACCATTCCATAGGAGCGGCACCTAGATATTCCCTCAAGGACAGAGGACCCCACTAACCTATAATGTCATATCATCATATTACATTATAAGTTTATATTAAATCTTAGCCAAATGCGCAAATTGTTAGTAAACAACGTAATTTAAATTTTAAAGTTTCGTGTGATACAATATTAATTTTAAAATTTAAAAATTAAAATAATTTAATCATTAAAATAATATTTGTTCAATTTTTAAATAATATATATTATATATTTAAGTATTAACTGCTATTTTAAATATCAAATTACTTGTTGTGATAATTATAAGATATTTGAATGACTATCAAATTCATCATTTTTCCTATTCTAGAAGAAGTCTACCTCTTCTATTTTGTGCCTATAAATATCATATTGTGATTATTCAATATACACAATTAATAAGAGAAAATTCTCTATTTTACTATTTCTGTCTTTCCTTTATTTAGTTTATAACAGTTATCAGCACGATAGTCTCTATTGATCATTGGAAGTCGGTGATTTACGACAACCCGATTCGAAGGAATTAAGAATTATAATTTACAAGATTAAACGGTAAGTAAATTTAATTCATAAATTTTAAATTATTTTAATTCTCATGAGTTAATGAGATTGATTAAGGGTCGATAATTTTACCTTATAATAAATAATTTTAAAAACTTCAATATACGAAAATATTAAGAACTGAGAATAACATTTTCTATTACCAATGGCACTAACATGATTTTAGTGATTTGTTTTGCATAATTGCAATTTGATTCTTGCTTAATTATATTTTAATCATTATATTATATATAATGAATATATTTTATGTAAAGCCATATTTGGTTTTCAATTTGCTATATATATATTGTTGTTATGTGTAATACAATTATTTGAAGGCTCCTGAAGAGTTATAATGCAATTACTTACATACAATTTGTTAGAAAATATATTATTTCTCAAATATGTCCCGCAGACATATATTTTCAAAAAAATATTCGCTGAAATGAATATCATTTTGAGACTGAGAGATAAATACTTGAGATCTACTTTGTATAAGATTAGTAATATATTTTTTCAGATAATTTGATTTTGATACAAATATTAGTAAACTCGAAGTTTGCTAATAAATACAAATTTTAGTAACCTGAAGTTTACTAACAAATATTAATAACCTATTATTTAGCAATTATATAAATATCAATAAACATGAAGTTTGTTGATTAATTAATATTAATATCAGTAAACCTGAAGTTTATTGATTATAATAAACTTAAAAAAAATTGATATAAATACTAATAAATATTTATTTTATTATTTGTCACAATATTAGTAAACATAAAGTTTACTAATTGTTATGCAAGTATTAGTAACATGCAGTTGACTAATTATTCAAATATCAATAAACCAGGAGTTTGTTGATTAATTGATACTAATATTGATAAACTCGAAGTTTATTGATTATAATAAACTTGAAAATTGATACAAATACTAATAAACATATAGTTTATTAACTGTATGTCACAAATATTAGTAAACCTGACGTTTACTAATTGTTTGATATTGATATTAAGAAACTTGATGTTTATCAATTGATATAAATATTGATATAATAAAAATAGTAAGCCTGAAGTTTACTAATTAACAATTGATTACTTGGCATGACCGGTTTGACCATTCCGGATCGATTATAATACATAAATTATTGACAATTCATATGTTTATTAGAGAATCAGAAGTTTCTTTAATTCTACTTAAGGAATTCTCATAATTTATTTATTCTCAAGAAATATTTTATACAATTAACATTAGCTGAAATTAATGTTAATACGATTTCTGGTTCTGCAAATGTAATTGAAGGCTCTGGAAGAGTCCAAATTATGCTTCCAAATTGAATAAAATTATATATTGATGATGCATTGTATTCAAGTAGATACCGAAGAAATCTACTAAGTTTTAAAGATATACGTCGTAATGAATATCATATTGAAACGACAAATGATGAAAATGTCGAAGATCTATATATTACATCCATAAAATTGAACCAGAAGTTCATATTAGAGAAACTTTCAAGTTTCTCAACAGGATTATATTTCACGAAAATAAAAATGGTTGAATCAAATTATATGCACCGAAAGTGCTCAGACCCTAAAATGTTCATACTTTGGCATGATTGCCTTGGTCATCCCGGTTCAACCATGATGTGACGTATTATCAAAAATACAAATTGACATAGATTAAAGGATCAGAAAATTCTTTTATCTAATGATTTTTCTTGTAGTTTTTGTGCATAAGGTAAATTGATTGTATGACCTTCACCATCCAAATTGTATTTGGAGTCTCCTGTTTTTCTTCAAAGGATACATGGAGATATGTGTGGCCTAATTCATCCCTCTTGTGGACCATTTTGATATTTCATGATTTTGATTGATGCCTCAACTCGATGGTCACATGTATGTTTACTTTATACTCGTAATATTGCTTTTGCTAAACTTCTTGCTCAAATTATAAAGTTAAGGTCTAGATTTTCTAATCATCCTATCAAGACAGTTTGTTTAGATAATGCATGTGAGTTTTCTTCAAAAGCATTTTATGACTTTTGCATGTCAATTGAGATTAGTGTCGAGCATTTTGTTGCACATGTTCATACTCAAAATGGTTTAGCTGAATCTTTTATTAAGCGATTACAATTTATTGCTAGACCTATGCTTATGAAGTCACAACTTCCTGCATCTTCTTGGGGACATGCAATTGTTCATGCCGTATCTTTAGTTTGTATAAGACCATCTACATATAAAAAAAATTTTCACCTTTACAACTTGTTTTTGATCAACAATCTAATATATCTCATCTTAGAAATTTTGGTTGTGTTGTATATGTTCTCATTGCTCCCCCTCAATGAACTAAAATGGGCCCTCAACGATGTTTAGGTATCTATGTAGGTTTTGATTCTCCTTCTATCATTAGGTATTTAAAACCTTTAACTAGTGACCTTTTTAGAGCAAGATTTTTAGATTGTCAATTTGATGAATCAGTTTTCCCTCAGTTAGGGGAGATAAAAGTAAAGGACCAAAAGCACAAGAAATTAGTTGGAACACTCCAACCTTATCCAATTATAATACACGCACAAACCAATGTGAACTTGAAGTTCAAAGAATAATAAATTTGCATAATGCTGCAAATCAATTACCAAATATCTTCACAGACACCCAAAAGGTCACTAAATCTCATATTCTGGCTGCCAATGTACCTGCAAGATTGATTATCCTTGAAGGATTTTTGATAGGTACCGTAGCCAATGAATCTAACATACGCCAGAAGCGTGGTAGACCTATTGGTGCAAAAGATATTATTCCTCGAAAGAAAAGAAAATTGAAAAATATTCAAAATGATGCTCAAGAAGGGGTTAAAAATAACACATATCAACAACTTCATATTTCCAAAGAAGCAACCCCAGAAGTGGTTCCAGTACCGAAAAATTATGAGATCTCATTAAAATCTGGAAATATGTGGGATAGAGAAGACATGGTTATTGATAATGTGTTTGCATATGCAGTTGCTTATGAAATAATTAATGATAGTGAGCATGAGCCTCAAACTGTAAAAGAATGTCGACATCGAAGTGATTGGCTCAAATGGAAAGAAGCAATTCAAGCTGAGCTAGATTCATTAGCTAAGCGTAAAGTATTTGGACCACTAGTCCAGACACCAGAAGATGTCAAACCTGTTGGATATAAATGGATTTTTGTCCGTAAAAGAAATGAGTTAAATGAAATTGTGAGATACAAAGCATGACTTATTGTACAAGATTTCTCACAAAGACATGGTATAGATTATAAAGAAACATATTCTCCAATCATGGATAGAATCACGTTTAGATTTTTTATTGGTTTGACTGCCTCTGAAGGGCTTGATATACATCTAATAGATGTGGTGAAAGCTTATTTATATGGATCGTTAGATAATAACATATATATGAAAATCCCTGAAGGATTTAAGATGCCTGAAGCATATAATTCAAAACCTCGACAAATGTACTCGATTAAACTCCAAAGATCTTTGTATGGATTAAAACAATCTGGACGCATGTGGTACAATCGTCTAAGTGATTACCTAGTGAAAAATGGGTATGAGAATAATTCAATTTGTCCATGCGTTTTTATCAAGAAGATAAATTTAGAATTTGCTATAGTTGCATATTATGTTGATGACTTAAACATAGTAAGGACTCCAGAAGAGATCTCTATTACTGCAGAATATTTGAAAAAGGAATTTGAAATGAAAGATCTTGGAAAAACAAAATTTTGTCTTGGGTTTCAAGTTGAATATTTGCCAAAAGAAATTCTTGTACATCAGTCATCTTATATAGAGAAAATCTTGAAACAATTTTATATGGATAAGTCTTATCCATTGAGCATTCCAATGGTTGTTCGCTCTCTTGATGTCAAGAAAGATCCTTTTTCATCCATAAGAAGATAATGAAGAGATTCTTGGTCCTGAAGTACCATATCTTAGTGCAATAGGTGCACTTTTATATCTTGCAAATAGCACTAGATCATATATAGTTTTTGCAGTTAATTTGCTAGAAAGATTTAGTTCTGCACCAACTCGAAGGCACTGGAATGGTGTAAAACATGTTCTACGTTATCTTCGTGACACTTCTGACATGGGTTTATTTTTTTCAAAAGGAGTAAATTCAGAATTGACAGGGTATGCTGATGCTGGATATCTATTAGATCCTTATAAAGTTTGATCACAAATAGGTTATGTCTTCATATATGGTGACACTGCTATTTTTTGGCGATTTGTTAAGCAAACAATCATTGCCACTTCCTCAAATCATTCAAAAATATTAGCCATCCATGAAACAAGTCGTGAATGTGTGTGGTTGAGAACTATGACTCAACATATTAAGGGAACAAGTGGGTTGGTAGTGGAGAAAAAGCTAACAAAATTGTATAAAGATAATGCAACATGTATTTCACAACTCAAAGGTGGCTATATCAAAGGAGATAGAACAAAATACATCTCACCAAAATTATTCTATACTCATAAAAGAAGGACGGATCGATGTTTGCAGAGTTCGCTCAAGTGATAATCCAGCAAATTTATTCACAAATGCCCTATCAAGTTCAATTTTCAAGAAACATGTACACAATATTAGAATGCGCCAATTAAAAGATTTAGTTTGATTCATTTTTTAGGGGAAGTACATATGAATATTGTACTCTTTTTCCTTCGCTAAGTTTATATTTCACTGAATTTTTCTTAGCAAGGTTTTAACGAGGCATATTCATAGTGCATAGTCATCCAAGGGAAAGTGTTGTGATAATTATAAGATATTTGGATGACTATCAAACTCATCATTCTCCCTATTCTAGTAGAAGTCTACCTCTTCTATTTTGTGCCTATAAATACCCTATTGTGATTATTCAATATACACAATTAATAAGAGAAAATTCTCTATTTTACTATTTCTGTCTTTCCTTTACTTAGTTTATAACATTACTTTAATTTTGAAATATCAATGTAATATTACATTAAATAAAAGATATTACATTAAATAAAAATTTAAAATTTAAAATATATTTTTATCAAATTTTAGAATTCGATTTTGATATTTAGCTTTAAATCTTCTGCTTTTTTTTTCTTGCTTTCCGAAAATGATAGTATCTTTTTATTTATTTATTTTAAATGCTTTAAATTACTTTTAAAATAGTAAAAATAATATACATTTTGTTTTTAAATATATTTTAAATTAAAATTTTCTCAGAAATAGACGCATATATATTAAGGACCTGAGAGAACTTTGGCCTCCGGAATTTTTTCTTTTCCAAAGAACTCCTTGTAAATTTTTATTTGTTTTAATTTATCTTTTTAATTGATCATTCTAATTTTTTATTTCTTATTCTTCAGTCTATCTTAAGTTGTCATATTTTCTATTATCTTTAAATTTTGCCACCCCTTTGATAAATTTTGGATCCACCTTTACGCTGGATTATTCAAAACAGTTTATTACTACTTAGTTCAAATTTATTATTAAAAATATCAAAATTTTTAATAAACAAATTAAAATATACATTTTCGATGCGAGGACTTTTCTTCCTCTAGTTTAATTGAATTATTGTATGTCAAAAAACAAAAAAACTACGAAGAATTAAATTCAGCTTAGGCTGTCATATTTGAATTTTTTTTTTCATTTTAGGCATCGCTTTATAAAATTAACAAATTAATTTTATTTTTCAATTTTATCTTTATTTTTTAATGTTTTCAAGATAGTGATTGATTTTACTTTTTTGTATTTGAATTATTTTTTTTATGAAATGTATTTTAATTATTAAGATAAGGGAAAAATAATTTTGATAATTGCAAGTGTACGTATAAGATTGATATTATCTATATCATTTCATAAGTGAAACGGGTGAGAGATCTAAAAATATTAAACCTACCTAATCTTCAATCTGATCCCAGGCACAAACCCAATGATTGCAAAGAGATCCAACGGTCTATAATTAATAGTGACTAATTACAGCTTTCCTATTAATCCAAAGGTCAAAGGTATGTATGGGATTTAAAGTTTTCAACTTTGGGATTAATTGTGTCACAGGTAACAGAAACAAGAAAATGGGCAGATTGATATCTTTCCGCGGAGCCTATTTGTCAAAAGTTGCAAACCTAACTTCTTAGACAGGCCACTTATAATTAGTTCACTTCTTCTCTGATTTCTCGTTCTGGGAAAAGAAAGAGACACCTTTCGGCCATTGAAGGTGGAATTAGGGTTGTGGGTGCTGGTGATTTTGATTAGAGAAAAAGAGAGAGAAACAGAGTTGTTGAGGGGGGATTCAAGGGTTTTGTTAAGAAGCCAATGCAAGTGTTTGGGTTGATACTTGAATTAGGAAACAGAAGTGAGCTCGATGTCGTGGGCTGGCCCAGATGATATTTTCCTCTCTACTTCACTTGCCAGCTATCTTGATAGTAATCCCTCTTTATTTTTTTCATTATATCTGTGGGTATATCTCTGTTCTGTGTGGATGTTTAATTGCCTACTGAATATCGTTTGATTTAAAGGGAAGCCGATGCAATTGAGCTGTTTGATGTTGAAATCATTTTTAATTCTTAATTGGATTTTGTGATAATTGATTTGCTGGAAATTGTGTTCATAAGCATTACTGTTTGATTTAGATGCCAAAAGTTTCCTTATGCATCTTTGTACTTGTGTCTTCTATGTTACTGGTTGTGGAATATAATCGAATGTTGTCCATAGCTGTTCACTTTCCTAAGGCAATCTTGATTGTTAATTTTTCTATATGGGTAAAATGCTATTGTAATCCTTTTTGCAAAAAAAAAAAAAAAAAAGAAAAAAAAAGAAAAATTTGAATATGAGTACAATGATTTTCTTGGGAGCTTAAATGATGCCAGAGTGGAGGTGAAGGACTTGCCAAAGGGAATGTTTGTTCTGAAAATTACTTGACTGTATGCATACATAACAAACTTAACAGAAGGGTGGTGATCTTGTGGAAATTGCCTATGGAATTTGGCTTTGTATGGATTGAAGAGTTCAAGGTCCTCTTTTCCTTTTATTCAACACTATTAATGGCAAAAAGTTTTCCCTGCCCACTAGCGGTTGCATATGCTTATCGGAACAGCTCAGTTCTCTATTTTGAGATTTTTGACTACTTAACTTTTTCCCCTTTGCAGAGAAACTTCTTGTGTTGCTTCGTGATGGGCGAAAACTCCTAGGCATATTGCGATCTTTTGATCAATTTGGTAGTTGATCCATTTCAATTTCTAAATGATGCTTCCTTTTTTATCTTTTGAACCTTAATGGCTGATAGAAGTGCTATTTTCCATGAACAGCTAATGTTGTTCTTGAAGGTGCATGTGATCGAGTTATAGTTGGAAATCTTTATTGTGACATCCCCTTAGGTTTATATGTAATTCGTGGAGAAAATGTTGTCTTGATTGGAGAACTGGTATTATGTCTCATCCCTTCTATATGATATATGTTGACTTTTTCTAATTATTTTGATTAAAAATTGATCTTTTCCATGCATCTTATAGGACTTGGAAAAGGAGGAGCTTCCCTCTCATATGACCTGTGTATCAGAGGCAGAGATTAAAAGGGTAAGTGACATGTGTTTGCTAAAAATTTTCTTAAGTTCAAGCTTGAACCGAATCTTTTAGTGCAAGTTTGAGTTCAATGTTGAATTAGGTTGGAGGTGAGCACACTTTAGAGAAGGTATAGCTCATTGACTCAATGAAAACTTCATAAACTTCAAGGTATAAGTTACAAGACAAGAAATTACATCAATCACTTCAATCTATAAGCTATGAGACAAGACAAACTTCAATCGATGCCTTAGTTTTCCAAGTGGTTAACTATATTTTTGTTTTATCTTGAAATGGATTATGACTGCAGCCATACTAAGTACTTAAATGTGCCTAATAATGAGTTGGTTCTTGAGCTTGTTGATTTTACTCAATGAGCTAAGTTCAACCTGGTTCGAGTTTGGTTCATGTGATGTCGATAAGACAAATGGTTGAAAGCTTATGGTATAATTTGTTTGCAGCCTTAATTCCCACGTGCATGAATTACATATCTGTTGTTGTGTGTTCCCAATATTCTTTTTATTATTATTATTATTATTTTTTGGGCTGTTGTTACATATTTGTTGTTGTGATTTACTTAAGTTTCTATTTTTTGGCTGCTGTGAGAATGTGATTTCAGCTATATTGAGCATTTGGTCTGTGAAAAGATATTGTATTGCTCCAGTTAGATAAGTGAAAATTGTCTGTTTCTTCCTTATTTCATGTCCTTTCAATAGCTTAATGGCATTTTTTTGTGTCAGGCTCAAAAGGTGGAGAGAGAAGCTACAGATCTAAAGGGTACCATGAGAAAAAGAATGGAGTTCCTTGATTTTGATTAACAGGAGCTTCCATAATCTCCCAATTTCATGCCACACTGCAAATTTTAGAGCAGCAATTATCCCAATATGTGAGAACTTTGGTCAGGTTTCTCGGATTCTCGCTTTTTGTTCATTTTTGGAGGAGGAAGTTAGAAAGACAATGGCAGCCGAACCTCAATTTGCTGGAATTGGGAGAGGAAATTGGGTTTTGGGATTGCAGAGCCAATGACGAGGCTTTCCTTAGCTGTGTAGCATGCATCTCAATTATGTCGATATGCAGTTGCACATGTTTAGGCTCTTTAGTTTTAGTTCAAGGTTTGGATTTTTTTTTTCCTGTATTAAAGTTAATGATTAACTCGACCAGTTTAGTCCCTTCCCCTTCTTTTCCCACCAATCACAAATTGTGAAATTTCTCTCATCAGTTTGGTGCCACATTTTGCATTGGCACGATCTCTACATTCTTGTGGTTTTTTGTGCTAATCAACGTAATAGTTTCTGCAGAAGTTTCTCTGTGCAACTGTTTCTCTCTGTTATGTTAAGATATGTGAAGTGTTTGATTGGCATATGCATTTCTGTAGCAATTCCGTTCAGAAAATAGAATCTGCACGTAAAAGGCATTGCAGCATATGGATGTAGAGTTCTTTAGACGACAAGATGCTAACTTGTTTGCGCGTAATCGCTGGTTGCTATCCCGTCAATTTGGCGTTTATGTGGAATTTCCATCATATTGGAAGTTATGCAAGGTGTTATTGTTACAATGGCTGCTGTACAATAACGGGCAATTATCTTTCTGGGCCAATACGGATTCTATGAAGTCCGATGTCCTGTATTTTTGGATAAAGTGAGTTTTATTTGTTTTTGCATACGAGGAATCAATCTGAAATTCCCCAAATTAGATCCTTTAGCACAATAATTTGGCCATATGTTTCTACTGTGACGTTCGACCTTGGAAATTCTACAGGTAGGAGGAAACCGGTAAAACTCTTATTTTTGAGACATCAAAGTTCACATTTTGATTTGCTCAGCACGATACAATATTTTTGCTAGACAGAAATTCATCAGCCACCCTTTCAAAAACTATGTCAATATAAAGGGGTCACCATCACTCAGGAGGCTGTAAGCAAAGAGATGAGGGACTCGTGACTGGGAAACTTCGAAAGAAGCTCGGAGCGTTTTGCAAGCTCAAAATCCTCAAACTGAAATGCAGGTGCACAAGTGCAGCCTACAAGGGAATAATGAGTCTCGCTGTCCCTTGGTGCTGCTTTGGCCACAGCCCCATTTGAAGAAATGGTCCAGTCCTTTGATGGAAATGCACCAAACCACACATTTGGAGGTACAGTGTACTGCGGTTGCTGGTTGTCTCCAATTAGATCAGGCCCAATCTTCGTCATTTTGACTCCCCCGTCTGTCTCATTCAATTCCAATATCTGAAAGAGCATATCATCCATCACAAATTAGAGAAAAAATTCGAAGTCACCGCTTGTACTAGATCAATAGAATTAACGATTTGTCTTGCTACTATAGTTATGGAAGAA
Organism: Excoecaria agallocha; assembly: GCA_037975025.1. Taxonomy (NCBI): domain Eukaryota; kingdom Viridiplantae; phylum Streptophyta; class Magnoliopsida; order Malpighiales; family Euphorbiaceae; genus Excoecaria; species Excoecaria agallocha. The sequence continues at coordinate 36,742,562 of CM075818.1, forward strand.
AAGCTTGTGAAGAACATCGTCCCATGAAAACAAAAGGCTTGAAAATAATGGAAAAAAGATAAGATTTCTAGAATGTATTATTCATGTTCATTTCCTTTTATTATGCACGAATATGTTCCATATCCTGTATATAAGGTAAAAGCTAGCATAAGGAGATTGGTTGCTGAACTGGATATAAAAAATGTAAATTACATCATTTTTCTACTTTCCGTGAAATTCAAATAAGCATCTCAGAGTTGATACATAATGCATCCCCAAGTCTCTTTAACAGAATACTCGTGCCATTAATTGTACATAAATGCCACTCTGTCATGCGCGGAGGAAAATAGAAGTCATGAAACTATTAGCAAAAGGGCCATCTATTATGCTAGATTGTATCAATTTTTCAGGTGTTGCAAAAATATAAGTGGCAGGCCAGGCCAAATGGGATGTGGAATGGATATGGCCGTGCATCTTTCATGAAAAGGCAGCATAAAAGGGGATATGTGGTTAGGAAAACTGAAGGACTGATCGGTGAATTGTGGATGTGCCTGGACAACTGCAACTCAAGATCATACTTGCATAGTCTATTACTTTATGAAATAACGAGAGCAGTGAAAATAAAAGAATAAGCCATTATCAAACCAGAAAACCATAGACAAGAACCCTACACCCCAGAAAAGTCCATACGCTGGTTAAACTCAGAAGACCCAATGACTGAGCAAGAAAATACCAGAATTAAGTATCAGCGTTCAACTAAGATATAAAATACCGTTATTGGTTCTCCCAAATAGAAATGCCAGGTTTCTGCACATGGGATTCGATGAAGAAGTGAAACACTTCCACTGGGTAGCAAGAAGTAGATAGCTGTGCTGACTTCGCGATCAACTTTATCTGCCAAAAAGTAAAGCTATACCATTAAATTGCTTCACAACTAAACTTATAAAGCTAAGGTTATATTTAGAGGGTGATATGACTTTTTATCTCATAACCATCCATTACCAACTGTCCCTCAGCTTAGTTTTTAAGCACATAAGGTCCATTACGAAATGCAGTTTAAGGATTTTGTATTAAAAACTAAAGGTTAGTGAATCTAATGTGCTTAAGTAACACTTAGGCAATCCATGAAATTTATCCCAAAGAGAAAGAAATCACACGAGGTCATCATGAAAACCATTTACATTGTGCACCCTAATAATTTCAAAATAAAACAAGAATTATATTAGGTTCAAGATTTTAGTTTTAGTTTTAATCAAAAGTAGTTATCACGTTGCTGAAGATTCCATCATTTGTCATTCATATGCGACAATTGACATGACCAACTATGCGAAAGATGTGGCAACATATGGAAGCAATTTACAAATTTCAAACTAAAACAGAAAAGAGAAGTTATATAGCCATCAGCAACTTTACCAGTTCAACTAAATCCCAGTTCTACATTCTCAACCCAAAATTTAATCCAACGATTGAAAGCCTTTGTCAAGATTGACAAAGAGCCACAATAAAGTCAGAAGGAAATCTTACAAAATCAAAAGCAGCCCAAGCTCGAAGAAAACGAGTTCAGGGTACCCAACAACCATAACCAGATTTATAGCATAGCATATGAGATCTATGGCTTAAGGAATTATGAATAAACAATAAAAAATAAAAAACTAAAAATAAAAAATAAAAAATAAAAAGGAAACTCGAATCCTTACATCGAGCTGGAAGTTGAGACGTAGAGAGAGTAACAGATGCGTCTCTAAAGGTTTCCCAGTAGAATCCCCCTTCCGGGTGGGGCTGAAGGTTCAATTTTTCCACTATTTCTGATGTAGAAACCATCTTACTTTGAGGCTCTCTGTTTCTCAGTCCGATGGCATTTAATTTAAAGTCGCGAACAGATTATCAGTCGTTATCAGTTGACCAGCAAATCAACTGAAACGGCATCGTTTCTCTAGAAAGCCTGAGCGCAATCTCCGCATTTCGGAAGCACTTTGCCTATATTTTTCTGACATGTTCTGGTCTGATATGAATAAAGAATGGTCAACAATACAAACGGAAAGGCCCACAGTCATAATTTAATTTAATTTGTCAATTTCTTATTTTACGGGCAATGGGTGCACAGCTGGAAGTTTAGGCAACCAAATTCACCTAATAAATGTTATAAAATTGGTAGCATTTTTTGTTTTTTTAACGCATTAGTTGAAACTTGAAACTGGTTTTTCGTCTCATCAGTACCACTGAATTAAATCATCACAGATTATCAACAGCGGTTCATAGTTAATTTGGTCTTTGACGAACAACATCTACACAAATATATTATCCATCCAAGTATTAACAAATCCTACATGACCTCCATGGTTCTTGGCTGTGAGGGGAACACAATGACAATGAGGCCGCAGGAAGTATGATCCGAAATTATTTGTGAAGCAGCCAAACAAATTGAACGAAATCTACATCCCCATCTCTCAATGCATTAAACTTAAAATGAAATTTCAATACATCCAAAAATTCTTTTTGGAATAAACTTATCCTGAAGCTTCTCATCAGTTACGAGTGTGTACAAGATCATCACTAAAAAGGGGTCAATTGACAACTGTTTCTATGTTTAGCACCAAAGCATTTGGCAGCAGAACTTGGTCACACAGGCTTCCAACAGTCAGAAAATATTTGGACTTATAGCAACAGCACTGCAACATCAAGTCATCTCCTAGTTTTGGTCCCTCATCAGAGGAAATAAGTGCAAGAATTATCTAAATCAAGGGACTGGCCAGGTGAAAAAAGGTAGCCATGCCATGGACACAGATTCAACCCTGAAAAACTTTCTTCACAAATCCTTGCAGAGAATTCCCCATCCCAGCACCAACTGCTTCAGCTAAGTACTGTGCCTGCAATACAGTCACCAGATTAAAAGTCTTTAATTACGAAGACCGTAACTTTAGTAATAAACTTGAAATAAAGCAGCAAGGAGAACTTTGTAAGATTACCTCTTGAATTGTCTTCTTGAGTTCAAAGGCATCTTTCACTCGATGATCCAAGAATGCCCATGTATCACAAAAATCTGTGGGAAATTAGATCAGAAAATGAACAAATGGTATCATTCACAATTTATCTCCAGAAAGGAGTGTATCGACCAAATAATAGCTTAATAAAGAGATGATCTAGCTGTTGAAAAAATGCAAAAAGGAAAGGCTAGAGGAGCATTTCTCTTTGGCAGTATTAGAGAAAAACGTCGTAATATCCACAATCAAGCAGCCAAAAGAAGTAAAACAACCATGCAACACATCACGGTCATTTTACAAGCACTCCACGTGTGATTCTTTTCTTTTTTAATTTAGTGCCAAATAAACAGATAAAAGTTTGTGAAAATAAACCTGGGGAACTGTCAGTCAGCATGTAGATCTCAGTTGTCGAATATATGCCTCCCAGAACAGTGCAACTTAAATACCAATTGATAGCAGAGGTTTCATCGCCAGCAGCATGCCAGATTTCATCAAGCAATGCTGCCCTCTGCTTAAAGCTTGTTGGAACATTTGAGGGGTGTGCCTATGCAGAAAGTTATAACACAGGTGTTTAGAAGCTCACCTTCATAAATACAAATTTGCTTCTTTATTTAACAACAAGGGAAACAAAGAACAGTACTTGGATGCTCAGTGCTTGGGCCCACTTTGATATGTAGGGAGCTTGCATTTCTAGGCGAATCCTGACAAGCTTGGAGATGCGTTCACTGGCTACCAAGTTTTGCAAATCCTCTCCAGAGTCAATTCTATCAAATAGTTTCAGCAAACATTCATCCATGAAAAACTGAAAACAAAAGTAAAGAGTGCATGTCATTATCACACTCATGATACATCCATACAGAAGATTGTGGGCATTCTGAAGCTGAACCAATAACTGAGCATTGATGAAAGAAAGTTCCAATGCTTCAAACACAGACTTTGCACTAGTTCACCAGAAATGTAAGGGCATAGCTTTTTCTCCTCTGTGACTCTATGAGACTTTGTAATCTCCAGGGTTTAAAAAACACACGACATAAAAAGCATCTATGAAAATATCAACCTGTTCTAAAATAGTGAACCTTAAGATATGCCCAAGAAGTTATGCACGATATCTACAGACGTTTCAACTGAAAAAAAAATACTCCACATGAAAAGGAAAAAGATTCTTATACGAGCTGCAGAGGAGAGAGGCAGAATAGATCTTAGGTTCAATCGGGAGGCTACACAAGAATCAAGAAGCCATTCAAGAACGTGTAGTAAAGTAAATAATCAATATCAGTTCGGGTACTATGTATTCACAAAATAAGAAAGCGGCGGGTGAAGTGTAACCTTACAGCAGGGTCGAAAACTATACCTCCACTAGTGCAGCCTCTTTTCGAGGGAAAGATCCCGCAATGGCGGGGGAGATACCAGCGTCCCTTGCTCCAGCAATCAAGGCCTCTTCAGTCCATCCCAACCGCGTCTGCAACAAACATTTAGATTCCATTTTTAGAATCGCCCCTTTCAATAAAGCATTAGCTCTAAACTGAATCAGATTATTCACTAGACTGTTATATTTCTCGGATCTATTAATCAAAATTTTATTTTTCTCGTTCTAAAAGCAAAGCCCAGAAAAGAAAGAATTTTGAGAAGTGCGAACCACATGGTGTAGGGAAGCTTGAAGCACGCGAGCTTGCTCTTCTTGGTATTCAACTGTAGGTATCCGCCTCTCTCGGTGGTGCTGATACTGTCCAGCCTTGTCGGCCTTAGATGATGTTGACCAACTCGAAGAAGAAGAAGACGACGACGACGTGGATGATGATGATATTGCAATTGAATCGGATTGATTAAGCGTAGGGTTTACATTCACATGTGGGATTTGATTTTGATTACTAGGGTTCTGATTGGAGATTGATTGAGGATTCGCCGAGGTGCAAAATCGAGAACCGGTAACGGGAGTTCGAGGATTAAACAATCTGAAAGAGCCGTAGTTACTCTTGCCCACGGCAGCGCCGGGGAGCAGTCGCCTTGCGGCCGTTCTGTACATTATTCGTAGCGTTACTATAAAATCACACTGCCCTCCCCTGTAAGCGAGTACGAAGAAAGCAAAAGAGATGGGAAAAGGATCTCAATAATTTTCTGAGTTCCACGTAGATGTAAGGGGATCACTACACGTGTCAATTTAGTCGCCACGAATTTGTTTTTCTCTTTTGCTGACTGGCCCAATCTAATCGCAATTATTTTGACTTGGCATTTCTTCATTGTTATTATCTTCCAAATGTTGTTTTCTTTTCTCCGCATCTTTTGGAGCTGATCCTGTTGTTAAAATAAAAATACGGGTTAAGGTTATTTTGGCCATTTCAAACCGGAAAAAAATGGAACTAAATTTTTTTTGGATTATTTTGATTATAAAAATTGCAAAAAAGATAATGGGCATCTTTTTAAAAATTTTAGTTGCAAAAATAACCAAAAAATTCAAGATTTTTTTATTAGTAATGCATTTTGAGAAAATAATTATAATTTTGGGTGCTATGAAAAGTATTTGGGATATTATGATTTTTTACGTCTTTGCAACAGGTAGCTGCAAAAATGGAGCAAGGAGCTCATGCAACAGAAGTGTGTGCGAGTCAATTGCCGTAAGAAGAAGCTGTGAAAATGCCTGTCAATTGTCGCATGAAGCAACTGCGGAAATAGAGTTGTGGCAAGGGTGGAGGGACGGTCACCAACTCCCACTTGCTTGCTTAGCGATAAGAGAATAGAATGGGAAAATAGGTCTCATCTCTAATGGATGCATCCAAAATTTTTATTTTATATTTCCACTTTAATGGTCACAGCCACTATTTATCTTCTTCACCAATCATCTCTCTTCTCTAATGGCAACAAGTGAAGTTTTTGGAGTCTAATTGGTACTTACTGTGAACCCATTTGTTGATTTTTGGACCACTGGGTCTGCTACTCTGATTCATAGCTCAATAAAATTATCTAGGTAATTGATTGTTTTGTTTGTGGATTATAATGGTGGTTGTTTTTAGCTATGTTTTCATCTTCTTTGATTATGGGGAGTTAATGTTGTTTTGTTTTACTCAAGTTATTGTTTCTTGGGATTTAATTCAGGAATGTCGTTTGAAGGGGAAAGGGATTGTAAGATGTTGGGACTGAGAGTGATTTCCAAACATAAACATTCAAACTCAAAGAGGTAGTTGTTTAATATTTTGTTAGTTTGCAATTATTGTTCTTGTGCTTATTTCAGTTCATCTTTGATTTTTACTCTATGGGTTTCCTTTACTGGAATTACTCATGCCTTTTACTAATTGATTAATGATAACTATGGAAAAAATATCTGCAAGACCCAATCAAGTCAGCCCAACAATGTTTAATAGGACCCAAAGTCTATCAACAAAAAGGACAAAGCATGAGCTGGAAGACAAGACATAAAGGCGCAATGTTCGATCGAACTGATGGGATGCCATATCCTGTCTAGTCCACTGACACAAGCAAGCGCCCATACATTTCACCTGCTCCCTATCACATTGCCGCACACCTACTCCTACACCAGTTATCACGCCCCAAGGTACTTAAGTACCCCTCCCAAAGAACTCCTATAAATAGCCTAAAATACAGTGACTCCAGGTATTGAACATCTGAGACTCTATCTCTCTTTAAATACTCTCTCTCTAAAAGCTACTAACTTAAGCTTCGAAGTGTTAACGTCCGGGTCCGATCGGACACTCCTTCTTGCAGGTCAATTCATCCGATCGGATCATCAACTATCGACTCTCCTTCTTTCAGATAAAGACAAAAACCGCTTTATCATTTAGTGCTTTCGTTGAGAGAAAATGCCAGGTTCGAGATCCAATGAACACACAGCTTTTGAAGAGTATAATCACAACAGGTAGGGCAGATCTAGGCCCTCAAAAAGAAGAGAAAGGTCTCTTAGATCCCCTACTAAGGGTAATCTCCTCCCAAATTTTAATGATGTGGCCATACGGTAATTGGAAGATACCCCTATCACTATTAGGGACACGTACGTCCTTCTTAGTGACTTCACTAAGAGCATAGTCCAAACTCTGAAAAAGAAAAAAATGCCCAAGACTTTCGGAAGAGGCCATGAAATGGACTTCATGGCCGAAGACTTCGAAAGAATAAGGAACAAGGGAATTTCCATCGACGAGCCAAGAGCTCATATAGTAGAAGGGTGGGGGCCAGAACCCCAGGTAGATACGACAAAGGGAAGGGGACAATATCCTCAAGCAGAGATTCTCCATACATCCCCAGTAGATCTTCCACTTCGTCCATTGGGGACGATTTGTCTTTTATGTGCACACCAAATCGCAATCGTACAAAGGGATAGAGAGATGAATTTGCCTTAACAGGCATGATTAAGGAGGATAAATGGTTCAAGCAAAAGCTCAAGCAGTTCGGCTTGACAGGTTCCAGAAAAGGCGTGTTCGAGGGAAACACCTGCGGCAATATAGCCTCTCCATTTTGCAGGAAAATCACGAAGTCAAAGCTACCTCCCAGGTAGAGAGACGTGATAATGGATAGGTATATAGGTAAGACTGACCCTGCCACTTATCTTGTAGAATATCTAACGAAAGTACAATCGTACACCTACGATGAAAGGATTGCCTGCAGGATATTCCCTACCACCTTGGGAGGAGATGCCCTCGCGTGGTTCCACGAGCTCCCGTAGGGGTCAATCACCTCTTTTCAACAATTAAAGAAACTATTCGTTACACGGTTCATTATACAAACGCAAGCGTCAAAATCTATGAGCAATCTGTGCAAACTCTATCAAAAGACCAATGAAAGTCTTCGAGACTACATCGACAGATCCCAGGCCATAATGTCAGAAGTGAGAAATGTAAGCGTAGAGATGGCATCCGTCGTTTTAGCCAACGACACTATTGATAGGCCGTTATTTGAGTTAATTACAACAAGGCTGCCAACCAGCTTTTCCAATCTAATGAAAAAAGCTAGACAACACATTTAGCTGGATGATGCCTTGAGGTCCAGTTAAGGCAGAAGGAGCAACATTATGGACAGGCTCCAACATCCGAAGGAATGGTTGTTCCACTGCACTCTAATATCCGAACGGATTACAAAGAGTTTCGATAGAGCCTCTACTTTGAGAAATTTGGAAAAACGAAATGAGGCAAAACGATTCAAGTTCGATCGAAGGATTGGCCAACAGTTTTAAACTTTCATTCCGCTCAACACCAATCCCGCACAAGTATTGATGTGGATCAAGAAAAATTATCAAAAAGTGAATTGGCCCAAGAAGATGGACGAGAAAAGCAGAAGGGCCTGGAACCATAATAAGTACTGTAAGTTCCACAAGGATGTCAGACACACCACCGACGAATATAACCAGCTGAAAGAAGAAATTGAATGACTCTTACAAAGATAGTACCTCAAGAAGTTTGTAGGTCCAACCAGAGGAGCAAGCCCCTATAAACAGTCGAACCTTAAGAAAGATGATTATGACGACGACGACGATGGTGACGAGCGGAGAAAACCAAAGAACGCAGATTCATGCCGACCGTACGCCAGTGTCATAAACATAATCACTGGTGGGTTGTCCTATGGAGAGAATCTTTCCAGAAAAAGAAAGGAGAGAGGTGTCTATTGTTGGATTTTAACGGTTACATGCATCACATACATGAGCGAAATTTTAAAATTTTTAACCATTAGTTCTGATCTTGCCATGAATACACAATATAACTATATGAGAATAAGAAAAATCACCTTTAATTTTTGTTGAACAGTTGATTTTACTTCTGTAACGCCCCAAAAATTCGGATTGATTATAGTGAATAAATAGTATCAATTTGTAAGGATCAATTATGAATATTCCAATATAAGTTAGTATTATTTTTGGGTTTTAATTTAATAATTGTTAATTAAAATATATTATGAAAATTTTTATAAATTAATAATAATGTTAAGAAGGTAAAATTTAAAAAGAAGAAAAAAGAGAAATAGTGAGATTTTTAATAAGAAATGTATGGTTGAGATTTAAAGAGGAAAAGAAAGAGAATGGTGGGGTAAAAATAGAAGAAAGTTGTGTGTGTGTGTGGTAAAAAAGAAATTAAGAAGAAAATAAAAAAAAGAGAAAGAAAGAAGAGGAAGAGAGAATCGGGAGGGAAGGTGGTCTGCCGCCGCTGCTCGACGCCGGTGGAAGGGCGCTGATCGCCGCCGTCGCCGTCTTCCAGTCCTCCTCTAGCGTCGCCGTTCTCCGGTGAGTCTTTCCTTCCGTTTTGCTCACCACCACCATAGATCAAGCTCTCTTTTTCCCCATCACCACCATAACTTCTTCTCCTTTTTTTGGTGGTTCTCGTCGGCGGTTGAGGGAGCTGATGGCACCGGTGGGATCATGAGGTTGAGGCGGATCTTTTGGTACCCTCCGATCATCCCCACTCGCCGGCGAAGTGGAGATCGGAGCTTGTGGCAGGCGGCGATTTCAGGCGGCTTTTCGACCAAATCACGATGCCTTGGGGCGCGTGAAGGCCACCGGAGGGGTCCTAGCGGCTCTGACAGCAAGTGGGCAGCTCCGGTTGAGCTCCGGCGAGCCTCCGACGAGTCTCCGGCGAGGCAGAATAGAGAGAGGGCATTCTGGGCTTCAATTACGGTATGGGATATTGAAATTACTCCCTCAATTTAGTTAAATAAATCTTGAATGTTAATGAGACATTTATTGTATGTTTAGTATAAATGTTTGCTTCTGTGTGAGTAAATTGATAGAATTCAGGAGTTTAAGTTAATTGAATGGTTATTATGAAATTGTTATGGGATGATTTCGAGGCTTACGGATTGTTAGCATAAGGAAAAGAAATGTTGGAGACGAAAAAGGAACGAATAACTCAATTGAAGAAGTTGTACATTGTCTAATTGAGTCATTGATTTAGTTTTGTTATTGGATATGATTGAACTTAGGGTAAAAAGGGGTCGATATTAATAAATATTAATGGCATGTAAGAGTTATTGATAGATTTTGAAACTCTTATTTGATAGTAAATTTAAGATGTAATTTTATTAGAATTTCAAGTAAAATTTATGATATGGGATTTACATAAGTTTATTGAAAATAAAGTATGCAAAGTTCTTGGGTTGAATTGAGTAATGATGGAGTTAAAGCAAATATGATAGAATTTGAGATTGAATTGTTTTTAAGTGTTTATAGTCTAACTAAAGAGCAATAAATGGTATTGGTTAATAAGATAGAAGTTTCAATTACGTTTAAGAAAATTGAGGATGTAACTTATTGAAATATAAATAAAATGTCATTGTACCCTTGAATTTGTAATGCTATCTTGATTGATTCTTGGAATTTCAGCTCCAATTAGATTATAGTTGCAGTTTTAAACAGTTATTCAAGGGAACTGTCATTAATAGTAATAGAAAGTAATGCTGAAAATTAGTAATGTTAGCTAAAAGATCATACCTTGAGTTTGCAGATTGAATTGGGGAAATTCTGGTTTCCTTATCTTTGATCGAGAGGTCATGTTGTATCATGCGTTCTCTTGATTTAATTTGAGTAATAAAAGATATATGTTCATAAAATTAATGTGTAAATAACTGTATAGCAGCCTTTGAAATTTGATAAGCATTGATTATAAGTATTGTGATTGGTAAAGTTTGGTTACATGTTAAAAACGTATTAATAGATTAAAAAGCTAGTATTTGACAATGAGCTTAACATGTAAATTATGATAAAGGTTTAATTGGATTTTCTTTGAAATAAGTAGGGATTTAATGGGTTATTAATATTAGATTTATTTAAGGATGTTTAAAAGTGAATTACTGTTAGATGATGGAGTTATAAATCGAAAATATGGACTTGTTTTGAAATAAAGCTTGATGTATAATCCTGATATAAAACTATAAGAATTCTCTTTGTTATCCTATTAAAAAAAACAAATATATTGAATAGCTGTTAATTAAATAAAGTATTAGCCCCATAAGTAAATAGATTATACGTTAGAATTATAAGGATTATGATATAAGTAAGTAATAAGCTAAATAATATAGTGGCAAGCTATTGGTATAAAGGTCAAACATTTACTTCCCTTGATAAATTCTTGCTCGGTACTTGAATAGGAATATCATTATCTGTAATAGAATAGATATAGTGGTATGTTTATGCTTTTATGATATCGTGTGAAACTGATATTAAAATACGATGCTTTTACACATGGTTGTTTTAGTATATGACTATTTAAGATCATATAGTTACATATGTAAGTATGATGTGAAAATTATATGCATATACATACATTTCTATTAAAAGTGACGCATTGAATGTATGTATCAAATATAGTATTAGAGTGTGAATGTTTGGTGATTAAATTAAGTACAGTGAAGCATGGGAGATGGATATGATGAACCATACAGGTATGTCCTTCTGTAGTGATTATGTGTTTATATGTTGATTCTCGCATCAATAGGCTAAATAATGGTATATGAATTTATTCTTATGAACATAAAATAGTCAGGTATGAACTATCATGATTAGTACAAGTATGTTCACATATGGTTATTAGATTGTTTAAAGTAATTTGAAAGAATTGTATGAAATAGATTCCTCTGATGACTGAAGAATGTTGTAAAGAGAATTTATTGAATTATTGTAAAATAATTCATGACATGAGTGAAAGATGGTTCACAAACTGTATTTTCTGGATTGAAAAGGAATTGAAATGATGAGAAATTTGATAAATGTTTTGAAAGCAAGTGACAATTGTGCCCTTAGAAAGAGTTAGACAGTAAAATCTGGCTTAGGATATAATTGGCTGGCCATAGGGATATCTGTACCGCAGTGCAAGTCATGGTGACTTGCTATGCTATGGACTAGATCTCTGATCACCATGGCTTCTCTGTCTCTGTACTCTGCTCTGTGAGAATTGATCCTTTGGGGGTCATTTCTCTATCTCTGTTGTGGCTCTGTGGGGTCCACGTCCTGTTTATCCGGTTTGAGATTTTTCTGTTGGGTCTGTACTAGGGGCATTAATATGAAAATAAGTTAAAAAGTATAAAACATAAGAAATGTTATAGTTCGAAATTAATGTGCATAAGAATTATCCTCTTGTATAAGTATATCAAATGGATATTAAATTGAAAGTTATAATATTGATGAGCCTGTGATCATTTAATTTTATATAAGCATTATGTATCTATATATTTATGTATAGGTATATATATCACTCTGATATTGATCAGGTATATAAGGTATGGCATACTATGGTATTAACTATTATATTGTTCACCTTGTTGAGATTATTTAATGATTTCATGAAAGTGAATTTGGATTGCATACTATGTTTTAAAAGATGTAGATGTATGAAAGAAATATGCCGGATGTCTTTTGTGGTAGCAATGAGTGATGCATTGATTACTGAGTTATTAAGTTTATTGCCTACGTAAGTAAGATATTCTATTGCTTATACTTGTGATTTATTGTTGAATGTAAGAACTAGGATCTAAGATATTGAAAGTATCGATTAAGAGTGTTATTAACTTTGTATTTGTATAATTGATATTACATGTTTAAAAGATTATCTTTAGAGTATTCTGTCCCCACTAAGCTTTATAGCTTAGCACGGGTTTTGTTATCCGTGTAGGTAGCGGGATAGACTTGTTTTTAGTTAGACAGCTGCTTCGGCTCAATCATCAGAAGAAGGGATTTAGTTTCGAGCAATTCATCTTTTGAGGTTCACAGATGTAGCGAGGCGATTTCTAATGTAAATTATTTCTATTTTGGAATGTTATAGCAATTTAAGAGTGTAATATGTATTATTGAATCATCTTAGAAAATGTGAATAATAATAATGAGAATGGATGTATGAGATGCATGATGAAATTATTTTTGAATTGTTGTGCCCCTGATGGGCTGAGGAAATTGTCTGTTTTTCAGGTGGTTTAGTTAAGGTTTTAGCCGTTATATTGCCAGATTTTTATTTGGAATTCAGTCATTTGGACAATTATAGTATTCGGCTTATATAAGTTATAAGTATTTTTTTTTGGACAAATCTGGAGTCTTTGAGATAGTAAGATTCAAAAGAAAAATCTTGCTGATTTTGGAATTGTCTCTCTATGCATTGCTACTCAAAGGGTCAATGACCAGTATCTGACAAATGGTCCGTAGGGAAAAAAAATTTTTTTTTCCTACTTACCACTTGTTTCGGTTAGACTGTTCAGCAAGGGTGTTACAACTTCGCACCGGTTGTCGCAAACCACAGTGTCCAAAATCGAACACCTCCAATGAGTAATCCACACTAGAGAGTGGTAAATTGAACCAACAAATTGGTGTTCAACTAGGGCTGGCCGAAATCCAAGAGGCTAGCAATGGAAGTGGCGCAAAAGGGAGAGAGAATTAAGAAAAAAAGACTTTTCTTTTGTTTTAATCACTTAACCCTAATTCTCATTAGTTGGCCTTTTATAGTTAGGTTAAAATTCCAACTCCTTAATGAGATTGGGCTCTTTAAAATTGCTGGAGAATTATTAATTGGGCCTTTGGAATTAATTATAATCATTTGGACTTAATTAAATCCAAATTAAATCTTTTCATAAAAGACCATGCACAAAATCCACAAACTAGGCCCTTTGTGCATCTAATTGGATTTAAATACCCAAATGGATTCCAAATCCAACCAAATTAAATATGTGAGTTCCATAACACTTATGTAACATATATAAATTAATTTGGTCCAAGAAAAAGCCCTCTAAGACCTTCTGTATGGAGTTGGCGTGTAGCCTCTTCTGGAGGGCTTCCTCCAACTTCTTCATTCCTTTGGCCCTTTATAATTTCTCCAATGGTCCTATTAATTATTATATCAGTCCTATAACACTTATAGTAGTCTTATAATACTTATAAGACAATAATAATTAATCATGAAATACATTATTTCATTTAGGTCCAATTTACATAACATTTCTCAAAAGTTTCGCGACAATTTTATTTGATCATAATTAATTAAACTCTTTAATTAATTATTATCATATTCTCCTCTCTACCTTTATAATAATATCAAATATTATTATCCTTGTCATTTTACCATTTTACCCTTTTCTCTATATATGTGTGATCTATTGGGTTCCTATCCATGTTGGCAGTATAATATGTAATTGTGAGTTCTATTCAAAACTCACATGATTTAAACTCCTTTAAATCATTTTATCAATCTCTATTGATATTTTGATATATCATTATACAAGTCATGATTGGCCTCTAGCTAGGCATCATGACTACCCAAATGTCAGGAAAGTCATGTGGTTTGACTGTACCCTTCCATAGAAACAGTTACCGTGCAATTACTCCTTTCACCACTCTTATCTCAATTAGATTCTGAGTATGGATTTCTGTCAACTCATATAAATCTAATTATGTATGTTCTATTAATTTAACCATTGTTCCTAAAATGCCCTTCATGGATCTCCATCCATCTCGGCATATTACTCTGGCTAGAGATTCTCTGAACAAGGCAATTATAGAATCATGCGAGATAACTTCCTTTGTTAAATCTGGAATGGTGAATCCTTTGTCAATCACTCAACTATCTTCAAGTAGGTCATGATATACCCAATCTCCTAACTATGTTCACTCTCAGTTGGAAGTAATCAGTTATGGAGTCAAAGTATACCACTTTCTACTTAAGATAACTTTGGTGATCTCAAGTCTAAGGATACTTGCACAACCGCTATGAAGAGATTCCTCACTGACATAGATTTAATATCCATATGAGGATTCTCTTTGCAGGTCTCCAATGAACTTGTTCCTCTAACAAGCATCCACATGTTAGCTTTGATTATCATCCATAATCACAATTATGAGAACCATTGCTTGAACCATTCAAGAAGCATAACATGTGCTAGTCTGTCCGAATTAACAATGTCCTATCTTATTAATTCTATGACTAGGGATATTTAGATATTAACACATTTGCATGCGATAGACATCTCACATCATGAACACCTTCATGATTGCCTTTGCACTGTGTTTATAATATCTAGGACTTCATTTATTAATTTAAGATTTACAAACTCATGTATTCAAACACAGCATTAATAAATGAATGATGCCTTTTATTAAGAATATAAATTTCATACATATGAAAAACATCCCTATTACATGGGCTCTAGGGCATACTCTCTAACAATCTCCCACTTGCACTAGAGCCAATCACTCATATGTTTCAGACCCATGCTATTTATATGGTGATCATGCTTTATTTGGGAAAGTGCTTTAGTGAGGGGATCCGCCACATTGTCATCTGTGGGAACCCTTTCTATTTTCACATCATTTCTAGCTACCATTTCCCTTATGAGATGGTAGCTTCTGAGAACATGTTTGGATCGCTGATGAGACTGTGGTTCCTTTGCTTGCGCAATGGCTCCATTGTTGTCACAATATAAAGGAATTGGATCAACAATGCTAGGCACCACTCCTAGTTCGGTTATGAACTTTTTGATCCAGACTGCTTCTTTGGCTGCTTCTGAAGCAGCAATGTACTCAGCTTCCGTCGTGGAATCAGCAGTTGTTTCTTGTTTGGAACTTTTCCAACTAACTGCTCCTCCTCCCATTATGAACACATAACCAGATTGTGATTTACAATCATCTTTGTCAGATTGGAAGCTGGCATCTGTATACCCGTTTACCTCCAAACTGCCCTCTCCATATACCAAAAATATATCCTTAGTCCTTCTCAAGTACTTAAGAATATTCTTGACAGCTGCCCAATGTTCCTCTCCAAATTTGGATTGGAATCTGCTTGTGACACTCAAAGCAAATGCTACATCTGGACGTGTACATAACATAGCATACATGATAGAACCAATTGCAGATATATATGGTATTTTATTCATGCTCTCTCTATCCTCTAGTGTTTGCGGACACATAGACTTAGAAAGGTGTTTTCCATGCACCATGGGTATAAACCCTTTCTTAGAGAGATCCATATTGAACCTCTTCAATACTTTATCTATATATGTACTCTGAGAAAGACCTAGCAACCTATTTAATCTATCTCTATAGATCCTTATTCCCAAAATATAGGATGCTTCTCCAAGGTCTTTCATGGAGAATTGCTTGGATAACCATATTTTAACAGATTGGAGAAGAGAAATGTCATTTTCCATGATCAATATGTCATCTACATATAGAACTAGGAAGACAATTGCACTCCCACTGATCCTTTTATACACACAAGGTTCATCTTCATTCTGTGAGAAACCAAACTCTTTGATTGTCTCATTGAATCGTATGTTCCAGCTCCTAGAGGCTTGCTTCAATCCATAAATGGATCTTTGAAGCTTGCATACCTTTTCGCCATTTTCTGATGTGAATCCTTCTGGTTGTGTCATATACACATCCTCAGAAAGATTTCCATTAAGGAAAGCTGTCTTCACATCCATTTGCCAAATCTCATAATCATAATGAGCTGCAATGGCTAAAAGTATTCTTATAGACTTAAGCATCGCTACAGGAGAAAAAGTTTCGTCATAGTCAATACCTTTTTTTGACGATAACCTTTTGCTACTAAGCGAGCTTTATAGGTAACTATATTACCTTCCATGTCAGTCTTCTTTTTGAAGACCCATTTGCACCCTATGGGTTTTATCCCTTCAGGTGGTTGAGTTAAAGTCCATACTTTATTCTCATACATGGAGTCCATTTCGGACTGCATAGCCTTAATCCATAAATCACGTTCTGAACTGTTCAACACTTCTTTATAGCTTGTAGGCTCATTGTCCTCTACTACAGTTATGCCTCTATCCGAATCAACGTGAAATCCATATCTCACAGGGATAGAACGCATCCTAGTAGATCTTCTAGGATTTTGTGTATAATCAGGTTCAACTGTAATCTCATCATTATGAAATTCAGTTTCGGGTTCAATCGGTTGATCAACTTCTATTTGTGGGTCTTGAACTTCACCAAGCTCAATTTTACTCCCACTGTCCTCTCGTAGGAGAAATTCTCTTTCCAAGAAGACAGCATGCCTTGAAACAAACACCTTTTGTTCTAAGGGATGATAGAAATAATATCCAAATGTTTCTTTTGGATATCCCACAAATAAACATTTATCAGACTTAACATCCAGTTTGTCTGACATTGTCCTCTTCACATAAGCAGGATAGCCCCATACTTTCATATGAGAAAGCGTGGGTTTCTTGTTATTCCACATCTCATATGGAGTAACATCAACCGATTTACTAGGAACTCTGTTTAACACATAAACAGCAGTTTCTAGTGCACATCCCCAAAAAGACTTAGGCAAGTCCACTCGGCTCATCATTGATCGAACCATATCTAATAGTGTTCGATTTCTCCTTTCAGATACACCATTGTGTTATGGTGTATATGGAGGAGTCCATTGAGATAAAATCCCATTATCTCTAAGATAATCCTGAAATTCTTGACTTAAGTATTCTTCACCTCGATCTGATCTAAGTGTTTTAATACTTTTGCCAAGTTGTTTCTCTACTTCATTTCTGAACTCTTTGAACTTTTCAAATGCTTCAGACTTATATTTCATTAGATAGATGTATCCAAACCTGGAATAATCATCTATGAAAGTAATGAAGTAGGAGTAACCTCCTCTGGCATGTGTAGTCATTAGACCACATACATCTGAATGTATTAAGTCCAAAACCATTTTAGCTCGTTCTCCTTTACCAATAAAGGGAGCTTTTGTCATTTTTCCCAATAAACAAGATTCACATGTATCAAATGATTCATAATTAAATGATCCCAAATCACCTGACTTGTGTAACTTGGTCAGGCATTTTTCATTTATATGGCCTAAACGACAATGCCATAAGTATGAGGTATTCAGATTATCATATTTCATTCTCTTGGTATTCACATTATGTACTTCTTTAATTAAATCAAGAACAAATATACCATTCTCAATGATAGCTTTTGCATAAAACATATTGTTCTTAAAAATTTAACAACATTTGTCCTTCAAAGAAATATCATAATCGTTCATCAAACGACTGAAAGAAATAATACTTTTGGATAAGGCCGGAACATAATAACAATTATTTAATTTCAGTACTAATCCACTAGGAAGAGGCAAATAGTAAGTCCCCACAACTGTTGTAGAGATGTTCTGTCTAGTAGCTGACTGCAAACATATCTCTGCCTTTCCAACTCTTCTAAAGCTTCTAAGCCCCTGTAGATCATCACATAAATGAGATCCACATCCGGTATCTAATACCCAAGATTGTTTAGAAGCAATAGAATAAGTATTAATTTCAATCATATGAATACCTGAAGTAGATGCAACAGCTTGCTTCTTCTCCTTAAGAGAATCTAGATAGGCCTTGCAGTTACGCTTCCAATGATCATCTTTTCCACAATGGAAGCAAGTTCCTTTGGGATTCTCTTTCTTGACAACCTTCTTCTTGGAGATCCCACCATTCTTTGGCTGCGCCTTGGTTATCTTCTTCTTCTTCTGCTTCTTGCCTTTAGCAGAAGTGACAACCATGACACTTTTTGGATCTTTCTTAAATGATCCATCAGCTGTCTTGAGCATGTTGATTAACTCAGGAATGGATACTTGAATCTTGTTCATGTTGAAGTTAAGCACAAAAGGTGCATAACTTGGAGCCAACGAGTACAAGATTAAATCTATGTATAGATCATTATCCATAACATAGCCAAGTCTACTCAAATGCTCAATATACCCATACATCTTCAATGCATGAGCAGCAGCTGAAGTGCCTTCCACCATTTTGCAACTAAATAGAGCTCGAGCAATCTCATATTGTTCAGTTCTAGCCTGAGAAGAATAAAGCTCCTCTAGATGCAAAATGATGGTTCTAGCATCCATCATTTCATGTTGCTTCTGAAGCTCCGAGGACATAGCACCCAGCATCAGACATGCTGCTGCTTCACTATCCTCCATGTATTTTCGATAAATGCCTTTGATCTCATCAATGGCATCATCTGATGGAAGTGGTGGTGGATCTTTATCCAAGACATAATGGATCTTTTCAGCCCTGAGAACAATTCTCACTTGCCTGATCCAGTCAGAATAGTTGTTGCTAACCAGCTTGTTATCCAAGATTGATCGTATATTAATGTTTGATGTGCTCATGATGATGACCTAGATGTGAAAAAGAAAAGATATGAGAGTATGTTCATATATATGTATGCATTAATAAGGTCTTTAATTAATCCATTTACTCCCACTATTTTATTGCGAATTAATAGCCCTCACTATATAATCCGAGAAAACCCGATGGTTTTCTTAGTGGGCTAATATCCAATCCTTGATATGTAATTTGACCTTGACTGTGGTCAACAAGCCAAATTCCATACCCTTGAAAGGTAGGTATCTCTATACCAATTGTGTCTCTACACAACTATTGGATCATTAGGTTATCAACTCTTGATGCATGCATATCATATATGCATTCCCTAATCTTGCCTCTAGAACCATTAGCCTTGACTGTGGTCAACAAACTAATGGGCTAGCTAAGATGACCCATTTAATTAGATTTGAACATATTCGATATAATGTGAGCTTGACTGTGGTCAACAACCCACACTATAAAGAACTCTGGTTCTCCTCAAATTAATGGAAGGCTTATATACCTTAGTATTTGTTTGAGGGTTTTAGTTAATTAAGTCTCATCATACATGGTTGGCATACATTGGTATGCATCCTATATCTATCACATAAATATAAGCATACAAATATGGTATAGTTATGGACTTCACTACATTGATTTCCCCGAGCCAAGAGGGAAATCAAAAGGTCACACCTAGGTAGTATGCATGATTCAAACAAGGAAAATAATTACATTATCTTCAAGCTTGTTGGATCTCCATCCGGCCCATCTTGCTCCTTGAAAATGGTCTTCATCTCTATTTCTAATTCTAATCTAAGTAATCTAATTACATATTACAATTTAAAATGAAATACAAACCAAAAACAAGTAGCCGGGACATGAAAGTCCTTATTGGGCCAAAACATGCATAATGCTCAATCACATTGGGCTTTGTCCATAACTATCCATCATGCCAATCATACACCCTTATATGCCTTTCTAATGCATAAAGAAATGGATTACTAACTTTGTTTCAACCTTTGAAACAATATTTTGAGTTATTTTAATGATGTGATCAAATTAAGAAACTTTTTCCATTTTGGAAACTTTCATTTTAGGAAACCTTTTTGCATGAATGTGTTCTTGCCTTAATAATCAATCAAATTGATTATTAATTAATTATAAATTGATTATTTAATTAATTAATCATATTAAATAATTAAAAGAATCAATTTTGGGCTTAAAACAAGTGTAGGCCGAAACCCACAGAAGAAAAACCCTAAGTGTGTTCACACACAAACTAGTTTTGTGTCATTTGGACCATTTGGGCCTTTTGGAATGAGCCAAGCCCACTCCAGCCCTTAAAACCCATTAATAAACTTAATTAATGTTTATAATAGTTAATTTAAATCAGCTCCTTGGACCCACCAAGTCATCCACTAATTTAAACCAAGTCCGTAAACATAATTAAGCTCATTAAGTGGTTTTAATGAATTAAAATTAATCAAATTAATTTAAGGCCCATTTTAATTAATCCAATTAATTAAAAACACTTTAATATATCATATATATCAGATTTAGAAGATCAAAAGTCGTTCTAACCATGAACACATCAAGAACACACGAAGAAAGGCAATTTATCGAACTTTTCGACAAAACTAATTTTCATGCAAAACTTGTTCGATTTTAATTCCGTTTGATCCTACGGCTTAATATCACATATTAAACACATAAAATATTATCTAAATGATTTTTAAATGGATCAATAAGAAATTAAATTAGAACAGCCCCTACATTACCTAGGATTTCACGCCAAACCCTAATGGGTTTCACGCCAAACCCAAATCACTTTTCTTCAAAAATTTCGATTTTGTTTCCACCAAATTTATTTGATCACAAATACATCCAGAAATCAATATTTCTCATTCATGAACAATTAAATCTCATATTTTAAACTTCATGAAATAAATAACTCAAAATAAAACAAAACTTATTCCGCAGAATAATATAGAATTGTATATCCATGGCAAAACCAGGCTCTGATACCATGTTGGATTTTAACGGTTACATGCATCACATACATGAGCGAAATTTTAAAATTTTTAACCATTAGTTCTGATCTTGCCATGAATACATAATATAACTATATGAGAATAAGAAAAATCACCTTTGATTTTTGTTGAATAGTTGATTTTACTTCTCACCGGGTTGTTGCAAACCACAGTATCCAAAATCGAACACCTCCAATGAGTAATCCACACTAGAGAGGGGTAAATTGAACCAACAAATTGGTGTTCAACTAGGGCTGGCTGAAATCTAAGAGGCTAGCAATGGAAGTGGCGCAAAAGGGAGAGAGAATTAAGAGAAAAAGACTTTTCTTTTGTTTTAATCACTTAACCCTAATTCTCATTAGTTGGCCTTTTATAGTTAGGTTAAAATTCCAACTCCTTAATGAGATTGGGCTCTTTAAAATTGCTGGAGAATTATTAATTGGGCCTCTGAAATTAATTATAATCATTTGGGCTTAATTAAATCCAAATTAAATCTTTTCATAAAAGACCATGTACAAAATCCACAAACTAGGCCCTTTGTGCATCTAATTGGATTTAAATACTCAAATGGATTTCAAATCCAACCAAATTAAATATGTGAGTTCCATAACACTTATGTAACATATATAAATATATTTGGTCCAAGAAAAAGCCCTCTAAGCCCTTCTTTATGGAGTTGGCGTGTAGCCCTCTTCTGGAGGGCTTCCTCCAACTTCTTCATTCCTTTGGCCCTTTATAATTTCTCCAATGGTCCTATTAATTATTATATCAGTCCTATAACACTTATAGTAGTCTTATAATACTTATAAGACAATAATAATTAATCATGAAATACATTATTTCATTTAGGTCCAATTTACATAACATTTATCAAAAGTTCCGCGGATAATTTTATTTGATCATAATTAATTAAACTCTTTAATTAATTATTATCATATTCTCCTCTCTACCTTTATAATAATATCAAATATTATTATCCTTGTCATTTTATCATTTTACCCTTTTCTCTATATATGTGTGACCTATTGGGTTCCTGTCCATGTTGGCAGTATAATATGTAATTGTGAGTTTTATTCAAAACTCACATGATTTAAACTCCTTTAAATTATTTTATCAATCTCTATTGATATTTTGATACATCATTATACAAGTCATGATTGGCCTCTAGCTAGGCATCATGACTACCCAAATATCAGGAAAGTCATGTGGTTTAACTGTACCCTTCCATAGAAACAGTTACCGTGCAATTACTCCTTTCACCACTCTTATCTCAATTAGATTCTGAGTATGGATTTCTGCCAACTCATATAAATCTAATTATGTATGTTCTATTAATTTAACCATCATTCCTAAAATGCCCTTCATGGATCTCCATCTATCTCGGCATATTACTCTGGCCAGAGATTCTCTGAACAAGGCAATTATAGAATCATGCGAGATAACTTCCCTTGTTAAATCTGGGATGGTGAATCCTTTGTCAATCACTCAACTATCTTCAAGTAGGTCATGATATACCCAATCTCCTAACTATGTTAATTTCCAGTCGGAAGTAATCAGTTATGGAGTCAAAGTATACCACTTGCTACTTAAGATAACTTTGGTGATCTCAAGTCTAAGGATACTTGCATAACCGCTATGAAGAGATTTCTCACTGACATAGATTTAATATCCATATAAGGATTCTCTTTGCAGGTCTCCAATGAACTTGTTCCTCTAATAAGCATCCACATGTTAGCTTTGATTATCATCCATAATCACAATTATGAGAACCATTGCTTGAACCATTCAAGAAGCATAACATGTGCTAGTCTGTCCGAATTAACAATGTCCTATCTTGTTAATTCTATGACTAGGGACATTTAGATATTAACACATTTGCATGCGATAGACATCTCACATCATGAACACCTTCATGATTGCCTTTGCACTGTGTTTATAATATCTAGGACTTCATTTATTAATTTAAGATTTACAAACTCATGTATTCAAACACAGCATTAATAAATGAATGATGCCTTTTATTAAGAATATAAATTTCATACATATGAAAAACATCCCTATTATATGGGCTCTAGGGCATACTCTCTAACATCTATATCTCCCAGACATTTGAACGGCTAGCCCCAGTTACCATATCCAGTGAGGATGCATGAGATGTAATGTTCCCTCATGAAGACGCCCTTGTCATCAGGACGCGGATCAATAATTTTAATGTAAAGAAAATATTGGTAGACAACGAAAGCGATGTGAATGTGCTCACTTTACAAGCCTACAGAGCAATGGAGTTGCCGATCAAAGAGCTCAAATCAAATGCCACACCACTGATCGGACTAGGCAATGCCACAGTGTCGGTGGTAGGATAGATTGAGTTATTCACCGAGCTCTGCCAGAAAGCCCTCGCCCATGCTTGCAAGGTAACATTTATGGTTATTAATATGATTTTTGTTATAACGCCATTTTTGGCAAGCCTCTACTCTTTCAAACTGGAGCTATCCTAAGAGAGGCGTGACCATCCTAAGAGGTGACCAAAAGGCATTGAGAGAGGCCTATATTGCCATAATCAAGCACCATAAAGAAGCCAAGATGGTAGAGCTAGGGCTAGAGTAATTTGAGCAGGCAGAGGATCGGAGAATGGATCCTGCAGAGGAAGTCAAGACAAGGACAGTTGCTAAAGGCAAGGCCGTTCAAATTGGCACCAGCATGAATATGGAGGTCGAAGAGGCCGTCATGTAAGTTTTGATGATCAACCAAGCATTCTTTGCCTGAAAGCCGAAAGACATCACCAAAATCAACCCCAACGTGATCACCCACAAACTTAATGTGAATCCAGCTTACACGCCGATCAGGTAGAAGTTACGAAGGTATGCTCCCGATCGGAGGAAATTTATCTCTGAGGAGGTGGATAGATTATTGAAAGCGGGTATAATTCGAGAGGTTGACTACTCTGAATGGCTCGCCAATATTGTTCTGGTAAAGAAGAAGTTAGGAAAGCTGCGAATGTGTGTCGACTTCACGGACCTTAACAAAGCAACTTCTATCTATTGGCTGACTACTATTCGAAACCATTTTTGATGGAGGGAGAGAAGTAAAAGAGTATATACGATGAATGAAAAAGAAAATCAAAGGCAGAGATTGTTTACTTACTTGGGTGATCTCGCAGACACTCTGAAATTCTTTGAAATTTAAAGTACTTCCCTCAAAAAGTTTTTGGCAAGGGTTTCAAATATCAAAGTTTATAAAGAAATTTTGGCAGAGTTTTGCTAAGAATCACTGAAAGTGAGGGCAAATTGCCTCAAACTTGCCTATTTATAGGCAAAAAGCTTCTGGAATACTCCAAATGCCTCCCTGTTGGATGGACGCCATATGTTCTCGATCCGTTACTGTGGTTACGAAGAACGAAGCGCCATTCTCGAATTACACACGACATTAAATACAAAATAGTTATCTAAAATGAACAGATGTAACTCATCAGTTCGCATCTCCCAAAAATTCAAAATCCCGCCAAAACACTTATATCGCCCAATCGGACCCTTTGAAGGGAGGATAAGTAATAACTATGAAAAAATATCTCCAAGGCCCAATCAAGTCAGCCCAATAACGCTTAACAGGGCTCAAATCCCATCAACAAAAAGGACAAAGCATGAGCTGAAAGACAAGACATAAAGGCGTGGTGTCCGATCGGACTGATGGGATGCCCTATCCTGTCTAGTCCACTGACACAAGTAAATGCCTATACCTTTCACCTGCTTCCTGTCACATCACCGCACACTTACTCCTACACCAGTTATCATGCCCTAAGGTACTCAAGTACCTCTCCCAAAGAACTCCTATAAACAGCCTAAAACACAGTGGCTCCAGGCATTGAACATCTGAGACTCTCTCTCTCTAAAAGCTACTAACTTAAGCTTCAGAGTGTTAACGCCCGGGTCCGATCGGGCACTCTTTCTTGCAGGTCAATTCATCCGACCGGATCATCGACTGTCGACTCTCTTTCTTTCAGATAAAGACAAAAATCGCTTTATCAATTAACATAAAAATTTTACGCAAGTTTGTGTTTTCTAATGTTATTAAAACCAGACTGGACAAAAAAATAGAGAGGCAAAAGATTTTTGGTTTGATCAGTTCGATGGGGTTAAATAGAATTTTTTTCTTTTTTTTCAAAATAATATTATTTCTAAAATTTCTATAAATATGATGAAAATATAACTATATAAAAAATAAAAATAGTTTAAAAAAACACATTTATCATCAAACATTAATTATAAAGCAATATTTTCAAATTATTCCATATTTATAACAAATATTTAAGATAATTATAGTAAAAAATTACAAATGTTAAAAAATATTCATCAATTATAAATTATAATTTTTATTTTATTAGTAAAAAATCATTAAAATTGCCTAAATTTTAATTATTTTGTATTTATATTTATATTTATTTTTTTCTAGAAAAAAATAATATTGTATGGATATTTTGGATAAAATTTGACTTTTCTAGTTCCAATCGATTTTTCTAATTTCACTTAGTTTTATTTGGTTTTTAACCTATTCTTTACAGTTTTTTACCAGTTCGGTTTTTATGCATTAAACCAGTCGAACCAACTGTTGGTTTGCCATTAAACTATTCCAAGTAGTCGGTCCGATCCATTTTTTAATAACATTGGTGTTTTTACAAGTGAATGCAATGTAAGTTCATTTCCATAAACATAAAACTTTGATTGTTTTTGGATTTATTCTCCTGTTGCAGTTAGTCACTATTTTCCAACTAGAAAGAAACATGAAGGATTTATAGTTCGGATGAAATTGAGAGCTTCAAGAAAGAGTGACAATGGGATGTTTCTTTAAATTGTGGTTCATTTTTGCAGCTACTTCATGAGGCAATTGACAAGCATTTTCGCAGCTTTCTTCTTGCGGCAATTGACTCGCACACACTGTTATATGGCCCCACACTCTATTTCCACAAGTACCTATTGCATAAATGTAAAAAACTCCAGAATCCCAAATACTTTTCATACTACCTCAAAATCACAATTATTTTTTCAAATAATTTATTAATAAAAAAAGTCAAAATTCAGTATCACTTTCTAAATAATTTGAAAAATTTAGTGACAAAAAGTAAGAACCTTAAAAAGAATAATTAACAGGAAAATATGAAAATTTTCCTTAGTTTTCCTTTTTTTTATGGCACCTAAAAGAATCACTACAAAGCTTCAATTTCCTATCAATAGAACATACTTGATATCTCCTATTAACACTACAAGAAAATCTGAAAATAGCAACAAAAAAATAGCAATGGAATTTGATTTTTGTTGCTAATTAGCAATAAAAATTCAATTTCATTGCTAAATTTGGTTGAATTTTGTTTGGTTAGCAACGGAAAAAAAATGGTGGTATTTCGTTGCTAAAAAAAAGAGGAAAATTTCAGCGCCAAAATATAGCAACGAAAGATAGCAATGAAAAGTTATGATCGTTGCTAAAAATGGCAGCAATAGAAGGTGGAAAAATTTTGGGACGAAATTTAGCAACGAAAGCTTAATTCTGTTGCTAAAATAGCAACGAAATTATTTTTCCATTGATATTTAGCAACGAAAAATTAATTCCATTGCTACTTTAGCAATGGAAACTATCCTTTGTTGCTAAAGTAGCAACGAAATTAGGTTTTCGTTGGTATTTAGCAATGAAAACAAAATACCATTGCTATTTAGCAACAAAAATAAAATTTCGTTGGTATTTTGGTTCCAAGAAAATAGAAACATTTCGTACCAAAATATATCCCTAAAAATAGCAACGGAATCTAATAACCGTTGCTAAATATGACGGCATTATATAGCGGAAAAATTTTGGAGCAAAATTTAGCAACGAAAAAATGATTCTGTTGCTAAAATAGCAACGAAAAAGTTATTCCGTTGTGAAAATAGCAACTGAAATTAATTTCGTTGCTAAATGTGCAACGAAAAACTATTCAGTTGTAAATTTGCAATGGTATATGTTAACCGTTGCTAAAATTTATTTTTTATGAAAAATAGCAACATATTTTAGTTTCGGTTGCTAAAATAGCAACTGAATTAATATTTCGCTGCAAAATTGCAACGGAAATTTATTCGGTTGCAAATTTACAACGGAATTTTATTTCCGTTACTATTTTTTCTTAGCCCTAGGTATAAATACTGCCTCTTTCCCTTTTTTATGTTTTTCCTTTTTGCGCAGCTCACCTCCCCCCTCTCTCTCTGTCGCTCTCTACCCTTTTTTCTCCCCTCTCTCTCTCTCGTAGATTTTGAAGATTTTCAATAGAAAGATGGTACAGATCTGAGGTGGATTTTCTACCATACATCAGTTTGGTTTGCTGAAGAAACAAAAGAGAAAAGGAGATAGCAATTCCGTGAAGGTATGGAATTTAATTTCTAAGATTTTTGTATTTAGTGTCCTGGTTTATGTTTGGGTTTTGAGATTTTGGTTTGGTAATAAAAAATGACAAGAGATTGTTTTTGGACTTTACATTGTTTGGATTCCGAGAAAACGAAAAAGGAATATAGTTTGATTGAGAGTATTGTTACATTTTCGATGGTGGAACAGTAGATCCAATATCAGATCTACTGTTTTCATTTACTGTAGGGTATTCTAGGATGCAATGGTCTGGTTTACTATTTCATGCACCCATGCCAAGGTCGCTTGAAATTGTCATTGTTCTATTTTCTATTTTGTTTAATATTTCAACACGATTGAATCTGGTTATTCCTTCTCTAATCAGATTCTTTTTGTTTTCAGATAAACTACTACTACATATTGAAGAAGTTTGATCATGATTGTAAGAGGTCAGGTTTTTGGGCCAGCTTTTCTACACTATTACAATAAGTATACGTTTCCATTTTTTCAAGTGTAATCACAATAAGTTTTATTTCTTGTTCTTTAAGGTTCTTTATGATGTTTATTGTATTTATATTTTCTTGTGATGATGATTCTTTTAGTTCATTTCCACTTCTTTTCAATTATTTGCACTCATGTTTCTTATTTAAGTACATTAATTGAAGTCAAATTTTTGATTCTTTGTGCTGATTAAACACTTAGCTGACAATGACAACCTGATAATAGTTAGGAATACTGTTGATGTTTACTGATAAATTTAGTAGGTTGGAGCACATAATTTTTCTTTTTCTTAACAAAAAAAGAAAATGATTAATCATATGTCTTGATGAACCAAATCTACCAACCTGAGAGTACTGAATCAGATGTGCCCAGTTCCAATATCTATTACAATCTCTTGTTGTTAACTCTCAATCAAAAGAATTTTTAAGAGTAGTCAGAAACAAGAGGTCAGAATCCTTAATGCTAAAGGGCCAATCCCACGACAACTGCTTTAGTTCATTTGAAAAAATAAAAAAATAAAAAGAGGGGAAAGTAGTTTATTCATAGAAATGCAAAAGTTTCTACAATTTTCCCTGCCTCAATAATACTACAAAATAGTTTGGAAAAACAAAAAAAGGTACCCTTTAAAAACTCAATTCAGTGGGTTTTTATCTGCATGTCTTAGTTGATTGTCATTATCATTGGTCTTGTAAGCAGATTGAACACTGCTCATGCTTGCACATTTTGAAAATTGAGCTACGTTGAAGGGCTGAGAATTATACTTAAACTATTGTTTAATACCCTTTTATGTTCGTATAATTTTTTTATGTTTAATACCCTTTTACTGTTGTTTAATACCCTTTTATGTTCTTATAATTCTTTTTTCCCTTGAACTTTGATAGGTGCCTAATGGCAAATTAAAAAGGTTGATGTATTGCTGGAGGTTTAATAGGTTCTGGCATAGCTACAACTCTTCTTTTGAGTAACATTTATGTCATTGTCTACAATTGTGATAGCATTTTCAGGAGGTATAGCTAAGCTAGAATTAATTTGAGTGCAGTTCTCTCTGTATCTTGTTCCAACTTCCTTTCCTTTTAAGATCCTTTGTGAGGTTGTCAACATTCATGTTTTTGTTTTAGTTTAAGTGCTTATAAGGTTTAACCTTTAGTTATCTTTATATCTTTTTCATTTGTGTTTATTTTTTTGTATGTAGTCGGTATCTTGGTGGCTCTTTTTAATATTTTTATGAGTCCATTGTGCTATTTATGGGTTTTGACTTCTATTTTAGCTATCATTTCTATGTTTAATCTTTTGCCTTAGTTTTTTCTTATTTGTAGTGATATGCACATGAGTACAAAGCTTTTGATGCGTTCCATTTATATTAGTGTTCAAATAAAGATTTGGAGCATTGATTGCTGGATTACAAAGCTTGTTGTGCTTTCGTTGTATCGACAGTTCTCTATATCAACTAGTGGCTCAAGCCTTCATCTCTTAGAAAGTATATTTCGGTAAGTGTTCTCTTTTGCACGATCAATTCTTAGAAAAATAGGAGAGCAAATAGAAGATGAATGAATAACTTAAAGTAATGTACTAAAGGATAATTCTTACCTGCACAACTCAAATTACTTCTAAATTGAAAATTGTAAAGTGAATAATTTGAAAGTCTAGCAAAGACCCGTCTTTCATTCATATTCTACATTCTTTGATTTTTGGTTTTGGATGCTCATGAATGAAACAACTTTTAGATTTGTGTAGAACCACTTCATATTTCTCTTTGCAGTATGTACAAATGTAATAGTCTCTTACTCCTTCATGTTTTCCATCTTCATACATGCTATTCAAATTGTTTGAAGATTAAGTAAGAAAAGCATTATGCATTAACATCATGTAATTCAAATTAACAGCATTTCTTAGCTATATTTTGTCCTTGTTAAAACCATCAATTCATTTTGTACATCCATTTTGTTGATTTACAGCAACTATGTACTTTTTTTGTATAAATTATTTCCTTTTCAAACAAATACATATACATGCTCTCCACCTACTCAAGTCCTTATTATGTTATTAGTGGTTTCTATAAAAATCTGATTCAACCATTTTGAACTAACTTCTATGCCTAGTAAATTTAAGCTCTATAACTGAAGTCACTTGCTTCAAAAACTAAGGTCGACCCACAGTTTTGGAAGAACAGAGAAACACTCTTTCAATCTCTATTAAAACTGCATAGTTTCTTATTTATATTAAGACTATATTTATACAAATAATAGAGAAATCCTATTATGAGATTCTTGATGTTATAAGTAGTAGTACACTTATAGATCTACATACGGTTTCTGAAATGAGAGCTTTTGAAAAAAAAAAAAACCAATTTGTTAGCAAGTGTATAAGTGTATCAATTTGTAATTGAAAGTTATGAATTATAAGTTATAGTGGAAGTTTGGATTTTGATATTAAAGTTTCTACTGTTATTACAATTTTTATGTTTATTATAGATGTGAATGCTTTACTTGATCTTATTTATGAAATTGCAGTTTGATAAATCATATTTATTGAATCATTATTGGGTTAGTAAATATAGTTGAAGATTTTTACTTACTGTATTACTTTTAAGGTGGAACAACTTTTCCTTCAAGGAGGCTAGCTGATTCTATTGTATATGCCATTCGATTCATGTATATTATATTCTAGAAATTTTGTTGATTCTTATTTTTTTAGAAATAGGAGGGTGATCCTTCAAGGAGGTTGATTCTTAGTTTTTTAGTAATATATCATTCGACAAGGTGGAATGGCACACTTTACTAAACTTTGTAACTATCTTGAAAATATTCTTATTGTTACTATTATAATTAAATTTTGTAGCTATCTTGAAATGATATATGCTTACTTAATGTAATGTTCTCAATTCAAATAATATACTGTTTCACCTAATGCTTGGTCTAAATAAAAATTTAATTTCTCAATTTCAATGCAGTATGTGTATCTCGGATCTTTATAATTGTAAAATTTGGGAATTGCATTTATAAATTTGCTACCATTGGTTGTGCTGATGAGGATGAGCTTAGGAAAATAATTGGAGCAGCGGCATGCCGTTAATTTGTACTCTTTATGTTTATATATAGAAACATCAGTGTTGTTTTTCTAATGAATGGTGTAGGTCTTTTTGTCGTTCTTTCATAATCTCCTTGCTTTTAATAGGTGATAGGAAATAGTCAAATATTAGGATATTGTAGCATCTCTCTCAAGTTTCATGCAACTAATAATTTTTTTAATTCTCCAAAAGTGTTGCTACTTTTCTCAAAAAATTTATTGCATTCTACAGGTCAAGAGGAAGAAAGCTTCAAAAGCTAGAATGTTTGACCTTGCTAAAATAGCAAATAGACCTATGGTACATATTGGGGGATAAAGAATTAGTACTTCCCTAGACTATTTTGCAATTACTGTTATTTATGTGATCTTTAAAATCTAGTGTAGATGGTGATGAGAGCTTTTGGTATCCTTTTTTCAATTGTGATATATATATATATGAGCAGTTCATGTGCCTATGGATCTGCTTAAGATGATTAGAACAAATATTAAAATAAAAAACTCTAGAGCTTGTTATAGTTTGTTTTCCTGTGGTATTTTGTTGGACAAAAATAATATCTTTAATCTTTTTCACTAGTGTAAAGTGGATTGTAGAGCTAAAATCTATCCCTAAAGGCAACTCAGAGGAAAGAAGTTACACACAAATCTTATGTTTTATACCTGTTATAAATTTATGAGGACCATATGGTCTCGTGTGTTGTTTTCTCTTTTATATTGCTCTCGCCTGACTTGCTTAGCTTTGCTGTCTATTTTTTCTTTCTCCAGCTAGCTATTTTGACAAAGGCTGATAGTTGTCTTGATTTTTGATATGTGCTGGTGCTCTTCGTGGGTTGTTACTATTTGGGGGGTCTCTCTGCTATCAGGTTTTGGGTTGTTATCTTACTTTGACAGTTTAAACTTTGTTTATTTTTCTAGTCTTGGTGTTGTGCTTATGATCTCGCTTTTTTGGGACTCGGCCTTTTAGTTATGTTTTCCTTGATGTAGTTGCCTTGGGTATTTTGCCTTTTTTTCAGGTTGTTAGATCCTTTTATTTTTGATTGGGGATCTTTTTTTTGTTGAATGTACTGTTGTTCTTTTCTCATAAATAAAATCAAAAGCATATAAAAAACATTAAAATGAACATTATCTTATACAAATGCATATGACTTTTTTTTTATCTTCGAAAACTATCTGTGTATGCAAATTCATTATAAAATAACATAAAATACTTCTTTTTTGTCACTGTTGTATCAAGGTATATAGACTGAAATGATTCGACCTGCGGGCTACTGGTTTCCAAATAATAACTCGATTATCATGGTTGAGTGCCACGTACCTTGATGCAATTTAATTTTATGCCATGATGCTTTTTCATGGTAATTCTGAATTATTTTGTTCCTATGTTAGGAGTAGGATCCAAATATATAATTGCATATTTGGGTTTGCTGAAAATTGTGATTTGTTTTGTTAAGTTATAATTGCAAACATTGATAAACCTTTCCTATTTATTTAACCCATAAATCTAATTATGAAATTACCTTATTTGAATAATATTTAAGCAAATATGAGTAATGTTGATAGATCTTAGATGTATAAGCGATTAATGCCAGATGGTCTCATTAATATTCAGTTTGCCGAGGGAGTTCAATTATTCATTGAATATGCAAGTTTGCAGCCTACATATATGGATGGTCCAAAAATCAGATGTCCATGTAAAAAGTGCAAACATATTCGTTTCCTCCCTATTGATGAAGTGCATCTACATTTGTTAAAAAAAGGGTTTGTTCCAAATTATTTTCAATGGACACGGCATGGGGAGCCATCACGAGCATGTAGCTAAACTGGTAAGTATCCGAATTTTATGCTTATATTTTATTCTATAAACGTATAATTATTATGGACAATGATGGTGTAATTGTTGTTCTGTTTTCATGGATTCCTTTTTTGTTGATATAAATTTTTTGTTTCACAGGAAGTAAACCTATTAAGATTGTTGAGTTATTTTCCAATTCCATTTGGTTGTAATGAATTAAAATGTCCAGCTTCTTACCTAGCTTTTTAGTGCATTCTCCATATATATTGCATCCTTATTGTCATAGTTGCTTGATACCAATTTTCTGTTGGTGTTCCATCCCTATGGCTATCTTATTATTTTTTCATAATGCAGTTTAATGTAAGTTTGTTGACAAGATGTAGCTAGGATAATGCTGCTTCCAAGATAGTTCCACTTGATCAGCAAAAAAGTGTTCTTTGAATACTGATTATTCATATCATTTTTTTTTTCTAGTTAGATACATAATAGCTATTGAGCTTAAATTGTTGTTATATGTCATAAAATCCTATTAATTATGTGTAGTCAGAACCAATCAATTAAGTTTACTATTTACCGCTTACAAGTCCTCTATTTCTGGATATGAGGGAATTTTCTTCATTTAGAACTTATTGGAGTAGAGTAATGTCAGAAAAAATTGTTTAAGGTTATTAAAGAAAATCTATAAAATCCTATTAATTTTAAGTTGTATGAGCTAACTTCTAGCATAATAAACTAAGTTTTTTTTCTAGTTTGTTGGTTGTTATCTTGTTGTTTCTGAAAGTGTTTTCTATTTGATAAAGTGCGTTCAGTAGGTGAATTGGAATTCAAATCCTCCTAATTGTATTTTAAAATTTAAGTACAATTTACATGAAATAATTCGCAATTGTGATCATCTAACCTGGTTTGATGTTCTGTTTTCCACTTTAAATATGCTAAACTATCTTTCTAATCTATATTTACATGCATGCACATGACAATGCTTTAAGTTAAAATAGTTTCAAAAATCTTGAAAATTTCCTTATTGTACAACAGTTTATTGTTTTATTGGGCTATATAGTTTGGTTATCAAGCAATATTCTTGCTACGAGAAACTTAATAACGCTCATGAGCTGAAATGGTAAAAAAAACCTATTGATTTATCTTTATGTGTGCTTAAATTTAGCTACACAGGATAGATCATTTTATTCAAATGAAATAAAAATCTTATAAAAAAAATTCTTATACGATATTTTCTTGATTCTTCTTTTAGTTAAAGAAGGGATGTTCTCCTTGTTGTCATTTTCACTTAGATTAAGAATAGCCATTGAAAATTATCAGATTGATGGTGAAATTGGAGGAGGAAGAATAGGATAAAGTATACTTATATTGGAACTTAATTGATTGGTTCAAGTACACATAATAGTAAACTCAAAATTGTGCAACAATATAAAGAATTGTATTTTTTATACTTTATTATATCAATCAAACCAAAGAACTGTATGCATGTTGCTACTAGGCTCTCATGTGCATGTATAAATCACTCTTTATTCTATTTTTTAGTTGTAATTGTGAAATTTTTTCCCCTTATTGTGGAATGAACTGTGGTATTTTGATGATTATTTCTTATTGCTTGTTATACAGGAAATTGTTAGTGTAAGCCCTAGCCCCAATGCATTGTAACGAAACACTTGAAATTAATAAAATGAGGC
The DNA here is from genome assembly GCA_037975025.1 of Excoecaria agallocha. Lineage (NCBI taxonomy): Eukaryota > Viridiplantae > Streptophyta > Magnoliopsida > Malpighiales > Euphorbiaceae > Excoecaria > Excoecaria agallocha. The sequence continues at coordinate 36,777,015 of CM075818.1, forward strand.
ATTAGTTTTATCTTTTGTATTCCTGTGCATATCAATTGATAAAACTATCCAAGAATGTCGTTTCGGTTTAAGTTATCATGTGTGAGGCACATGAATTGTAAGACCTTGAAACAAATGAGACATCATTCTAAATATCCCTAGTCAGTCATTGTTATGGGAATAACAAATGAATTAAGACTAATATACTCTCTCTGATCTTATGAGTTCTGTCTTACGGATCATTAGGACAAGAGTGTCAATCAGAGATCATAGATACATGTTAAAGAACATGGTATCTGGATTCGATCCGCTCATGAGAACACTACATGGTATAAGTCATAAGTGTTTCTCATATGCAAGTTTTACATCAGAGTTCTTAGACCTAAAATCTCTATGAAACTCTTCATGAATTACTATGTACTTTGACATACACCTAACGTGCTCGTAACAGAGTGACAAGTATGGGTATGCTTGGGTATGCATTGATTTATGTTAGAGAGCATGAGAGAAGTGAAGGGATTACCCCTCTCGATAAGAGAAAAAATATCACCGGCCACTTGATCAGTGAACTGAGAAGTGTATGGCCATACCGAGATGAAATAATGAGTAATCATTATTTATCTGAGAGTTCAGTATCACTGGAATATCAAGAAAGGAATTAATATATATAAGGATGACTAGTTCCATGCCTTATATTAATTCTGATATTTAAGGGTAAGGGATTATGCAAAATTGCATTAGGTCACTAAATGCCATTTGCATTTTCGTTTAATTTGGAATGCTATAATATCTTGCTAGAGAATATATATAGCCTTTGAATTAATTTTTATTAATTCATTGCCAATATTAAATGGACCTATAGGATCGCACATAAAGCACTGGGCTTAAAATTGTATTGGAAATTAATTTAGACTTTTATTTAAAGTCAAATTAATGCATGCAATGGGTGAACAGATTTTTTACTGTTAACAATTGGTCACGAGAGAAATTTACTGGCATGTGTTAGGTTTAATTTCAATTGATTAATTATCTATGTATAATTAAGTTAATTGAGTATTAAATCCTAAATTATATTTAATCAAAATATAATACTTGAGAGGGAATTAAAGTAACCAAAGTTTAAACTAGGAATCCTAGTTAAATTTGGCAACTAATTACCTTAGTTAAGTAAGTTTGTTTTGATTAACTAAATGATGCCATTTGAATTTAAATTCTAATAGAATTTAAATTAAAATATATATCTCTTAATTATTAAGTGTTAGTGGCTGAAATTGCTACCTAATTTAAGGCACTCACACATGACTAAAGTAAGTGATATATATTAAATGAATTAAAGGAATAATGGTGGGTGCCACTTTTATTCTTCTTCTCTCTTTTGGCCATGAGACTATTAGTGGGATTAGTAGAGATTTGTTTTTCTCTTAATTCTCTCATGGAAGGTGACTAAGATAGAAACAAAAGAAGAAAGAACAAGAAGAGTTCTTGTGTTTTTCAAACAATTCCATTGCCTAATACACAAATATAGAGCTAGCACTCTTGATTTTAAGCTATCTTTGCAAGTGTGTGTGAACATAGAGAGGAGTGGCATAAAGGCTGTTCCTTTGGCATTGGTGGTGAAGATCTAAGGTAAATAAATTCATCTTAGTTGCTGGTCATCATCAAAATCAAGTCTTGAAGTGCATCTAAAGTTGTAAGTTTCAAAACTCTAAAATTGCATGTTTTCGATTCTAGTTTATGGATTACGTGGTATGTATGATCGATTTTATTATTTTTCGCTGCGTGATCATCATATACATATCATGTTATATTCCAACAGTGGTATCAGAGCCTAAACATGCTTATTTTAGTGCTTTAGATGCATGAAATATTTAATCAAAAATCGTTTTCCTAAATACATACAATGCTGAAATTTTCTGTTTTGAGTTTTTTGCATTGTTTTGGTGTAAAAACGATTTTAATTGATTAGATAGGTATTATAATTAATATGACATGTTAATATACTGTCCTAAGATGTTATTAGGGCTGGTAATGGTCGGATTTAATTATTTATACCTGATGGTACATGTTAATTATGAAACTAGGTGCTAGTTGGCATGTAAATTGCTATTTTAACAACTAGTTTTCAAAATTAAATGTAAAATGTTTTTGGGATGTTTGTAAGTGATTTTTAAAGATTAAATATCAGGTCTGGACATGTTTTAAATTTGGTTTTAATTCTGGTCCATGACAATTTAATTGATTAATTTTAAAATCACTTAAAACTATATCTAGTTTGTGTTTGTTACATGTTTAATCAACATTGTTTGTTATGTTTTGATTAAAATGGTAAAAACACATTTAGATTAAAATGGTACAGAATATTAAATCAATATTTATGGAATTATTTAGATTATTAAATGACTCATAAAATTGATTTAAATGTTTGTGCATTTTATGGCATTACATAAGCATTAAACAACTAGTTTTTGTTGTTTGTTTGTTTTTGCATGAATGCCGTGTACTATATATGTGTTCTTCATGATTTTATTTTTAATTCATGTTAGCACATATTATATGCATTTTTAATGTTTATGGGCTGTATGACATAAAATTAAAAATGGCTAAATTGGAAATTATGCTAGAGTTGATTTATAGCACAAATCTAACTAGTTTGTGTTTTGGGCTTTTAAGAGAACTTATTCAATAAGAGGATTTAGTCCATTGGGCTTCAGCCCAGGCCCATCACGGGGTCATCTCTTAAAGCTTCAAGTACATAATTTCCATTAATGGGCTTGGCTAAATTTAATTAAAATTGGACTTTGTTTGATCCATGAATGCTATGTATATTTATTTGCTTGTTTGGTGTGATGAATGGATATGCATGGTGCATTCATGGGCCCTGGGTTTTGTAATTAAATATGGCCTGCGAGCCATTATGTATTATTGTAAAAATTTCATTTATTTCTTAGAATAGAATTTAATTGAAGACTTTGTAAATCAAGATGAAGCCCACCGGAGTGGAGAAGCCCAACTCGAAGATTCTTATGTAATAGTATAGAATCTTAGTTGTAGGTTTTTGGGCCCATGTTTGTCACGCTTTACTTTATGCAATTATATATATATGCATGCTATGTATGGATGACAAAGCGTATGCCATGTAAGCCGTAATAAAATGAATCCCTAAAAAATAGTAAGTCACAAAGTTGCCTTCCTAATTCGAAACATGTCAAGGCATCGATCATCGGTCACGTAGACTAGGAGTCCTAGATGCGCCCGATTATCTTTGTGAGGCATGGGTTGTGAATGTAGGTTGGACTTATCATGGAAAGGGATGCCCGGACCTAGGCAACTAATAAATGGGTTGTGCTATAACATCCTAAGATGTTAGCCCATTTGATCCAAGAGTCATGTACGAGACATGATTGGAGTTTTCCTACCTAAGTAACTTAACTTGTTAGGTGTACAAGCTCAGCTTGACTAATAAGTTGTTGAGAAAAGTGGATCTTGGCCCACATTAAATCACTAACGCGAATTATTTAAAGGGATATTAATTCGGTTTGTGGGATCATTAATAAGACCTCATTTAATCTTGCTAAATTTTATTGTAGATTGAAAATGGCATCTTCATACAACAATTTCTCATTGCGATCGGTCCTTGAAAAGGACAAATTGAATGGCACCAATTTCATAGACTGGTCTCGAAACTTAAGAATAGTTCTTAAGCAAGAGAAGAAGTCGTATGTTTTGGATGCACCCTTGCCTGATGAACCAGGAAGGAACGCCTCTGCTGTTCAAAAGGAAACTTTTGAGACCAAGAAGAGCGACTCCAATGATGTGACCTGTCTGATGCTGGCCACTATGGTGCCTGAATTGCAAAAGCAATTTATGGACCAAGAGGCTTATGCGATCATGGTGCACCTCAAGGAGATGTTCCAAGAGCAAGCTCGTCACGAGAGGTTCGTGACAACAAAGGCATTAATTTCTTGCAAGATGGCTGAGGGTACACCTGTTAGTACCCATGTACTCAAGATGAAAGGGTATCTTGATACTCTTGAGAAGCTTGAGGTACTAGTGCCAAAGGAATTGGCCACTGACTTGATCTTAGGATCATTGGCTGCTGCTTATGATCCATTTGTGATGAATTATAACATGCATGCAATGAACAAGTCAGTCACTGAGCTTCATGGGATGCTTAAGAATGCTGAAGAAAACATTCGAAAGACCAATCCCGTACTAATGGTTCAAAAAGGGAATTAAGAAGGGACAAGCTAAGGGAAAGGGAAAGGGAAAGGCAAAACCCAAGTCAAGTGGGAGTGCACCTCAGGCCCAATCCAAGCCCAAGGCGCCAAAACTCAAAGAGAGTGAGAGCACTTGCTTCCATTGCAACAAGATAGGGCATTGGAGGAAGAATTGCGCTCTCTTTAAGGAAGAACAAAAGAAGAATGGAGCCAAGGCGTCCAGTTCTGGTATTTTTGTTGTTGAAGTTAACCTTTCTATTTCTACCACTTGGGTATTGGATACCGGTTGTGGTTCTCACATTTGTTCAAATGTGTAGGGGTTAAGAAATAGGCGGTTACTTGGGAAGAATGAAGTGGACCTCCGTTTGGGGAATGGAGCACGAGTTGCTGCCATGGAGATAGGCGACTATCACCTCACTTTACCTTTCGGACTTTGTATTGTTTTGAATAATTGTTATTATGTGCCTGCTATGAGCAGAAACATTATTTCAGTTTCATGTTTGGATAATGATGAATTTGATTTTGTTATTGAAAATCGCAATGCTCATATTCGTCGTCAAGGCATTTCTTATGGCAATGCCATGTTGCAAAATGGCCTTTATATCCTTGATTTGCAAAACAAAGAGTCCATATACAACATTAATACAAAGAGGGTTAAATCAAACGAATTGAACCCTACTTACTTCTGGCATTGTCGCTTAGGACATGCAAACGAAAAACGCATTTCAAGACTCCACAAAATTGGAGTGCTTGGGTCATTCGACTTAGAGTCTTATAATACATGCGAGCCATGTTTGCATGGAAAAATGACAAAGAGTCCTTTTAATAAAAATGGCGAGAGGACTAATGGCTTATTGGAACTAATACATTCCGATGTATGTGGACCTTTAAGTACACATGCTAGAGGTGGTTTTAGCTACTTCGTGACATTCACAGATGACTTCAGTAGATATGGCTATGTCTATCTGATGAAGTACAAGTCTGAAACTTTTGAGAAATTCAAAGAGTTTAAGAATGAAGTAAAAAAACCAACTTGGCAAAAGTATAAAAGCCATTCGATCAGATCGAGGTGGCGAATACTTAAGCCAAGAGTTTGACAATCATCTAAAGGAGTGTGGTATTATTTCACAGCTCACTCCTCCTGGAACACCTCAATGGAATGGTGTGTCCGAAAGGAGAAATCGAACTCTGTTGGACATGGTTCGATCTATGATGAGTCAAGCTAATCTTCCTATCTCTTTTTGGGGTTACGCATTAGAAACTACTGCGTTTCTATTGAACCGTACTCCAACTAAAGCAGTTGAGAAGACACCATACGAGGTATGGACTGGGAAAGAACCCAATATGTCTTTTCTCAGGATTTAGGGATGTGAAGCACATGTTAAGAAATTAACATCTGAAAAACTAGAGTCCAAATCCACTGTCTGCTTGTTTGTGGGTTATCCTAAAGAAACAAAGGGATACTACTTTTACTCACAAGCCGAGAACAAAGTATTTGTTGCTCGCAAGGATGTTTTCTTGGAAAAGGAGTTCCTTCTCAAGAAAGACAGTGGGAGTAAAGTAGAACTTGGAGAAATTCAAGCACCACAAACTCCTATAGAGGATGGTTTGGAAATGGGATCAAGTTCACAACCAGTTGTGGAACAAGAACCCATTACACAAGAACCTAGAAGGTCCGGTAGGGTACGTCAGGAGATTGAGAGATATGGATTTCTAATCACTGACAGTGACACTATTGAGTTAGTAGATCGTGAGGATCCTACTACCTACCGAGAAGCTATTGAAAGCCCAGACTCGGATAATTGGCTTGAAGCCATGAAATCCGAGATGCAATCAATGTACGATAACCAGGTTTGGACCTTGGTTGATCCACCAGAAGGTGCTAAGGTAATTGAATGCAAGTGGTTATTCAAACTAAAAGATGATAAGACCTACAAAGGTAGACTAGTAGCAAAAGGTTTTCGACAAACTCATGGTATAGACTATGACGAGACCTTTTCGGCTGTAGTCATGCTCAAGTCCATTAGGATCTTGCTTGCCATAGCTGCATATCATGATTATGAGATATGGCAAATGGATGTCAAAACTGCTTTCCTTAACGGAAATTTACTTGAGGATGTGTATATGACACAACCTGAAGGTTTTATCAATCCCAAGCATCCTAAGAAGGTATGCAAGCTTCAAAAATCCATTTATGGATTAAAGCAAGCATCCCGAAGTTGGAATCTTCGCTTTGATGAGGCAGTCAAAGAATTTGACTTCATCAAGAACGAAGATGAGCCTTGTGTGTACAAGAAGGTTAGTGGGAGCATAGTAGTGTTTCTGGTCCTATATGTGGACGACATCCTTCTCATTGGGAATGATATTCCAACATTGCAAAAGGTTAAGCAATGGTTGGGAAAATGTTTCTCAATGAAAGACTTAGGTGAAGCCGAGACAATACTTGGTATTCGAATCTATAGAGATAGATCGAATCGGCTTTTGGGACTAAGTCAAGAAAAGTACATAGACAAAGTACTAAAGCGTTTTAGTATGGGAGACTCAAAGAAAGGATACATACCTTTGGCTTTGGGAGTTCCTTTGACTAAAGAACAGTGCCCTAAAACCAAAGAGGAAAGGGACAACATAAGTAGAATCCCATATGCATCTGCTATTGGATCTATCATGTACGCTATGTTATGTACTAGGTTGGATGTTGCTCATACACTGAGTATAACCAGTAGGTTTCAGCAAGACCCTGGTGAGAAGCACTGGTCTGCTGTAAAAGGGATCCTGAAGTACCTGACTAAGGATCACTTCTTGGTGTATGGTGGTCAAGAAGAGCTCGTCATACAAGGTTATGCCGATGCTGCTTTTCAGACCAGCACTCAGGATTCTAGATCGCAATCTGGGTTTGTTTTTGTTTTGAACGGTGGTGCTGTCAGCTGGAGAAGCTCGAAGCAAGAAACCGTTGCCGACTCAACTACAGAATCTGAGTATATTGCAGCAAGTGAGGCTGCAAAAGAGGCTGTTTGGATTAAAAATTTCATTAATGGATTAGGAGTGCTCCCAAGCATCCTAGATCCATTAGAAATTTTCTGTGACAATAACGGGGCCATTGCACAGGCCAAGGAGCCCCGGTCACACCAGAAATCCAAACACATACTCAGAAGGTACCACTTGATCAGAGAAATCATTGATCGTGGGGACGTCAAGGTTAGCAAGATATCAAGTGAAGACAATGTAGCAGATCCTTTGACGAAACAGTTACGTCCAAATCTGCACGAAGCTCATTTGAGAGCGTTCGGTCTTAGGGCTATGCCCAATTGGGACTAGTGCTAGCGGGAGATTGTTAGTGTAAGCCCTAGCCCCAATGCATTGTAACGAAACACTTGAAATTAATAAAATGAGGCATTAGTTTTATCTTTTGTATTCCTGTGCATATCAATTGATAAAACTATCCAAGAATGTCGTTTCGGTTTAAGTTATCATGTGTGAGGCACATGAATTGTAAGACCTTGAAACAAATGAGACATCATTCTAAATATCCCTAGTCAGTCATTGTTATGGGAATAACAAATGAATTAAGACTAATATGCTCTCTCTGATCTTATGAGTTCTGTCTTACGGATCATTAGGACAAGAGTGTCAATCAGAGATCATAGATACATGTTAAAGAACATGGTATCTGGATTCGATCCGCTCATGAGAACACTACATGGTATAAGTCATAAGTGTTTCTCATATGCAAGTTTTGCATCAGAGTTCTTAGACCTAAAATCTCTATGAAACTCTTCATGAATTACTATGTACTTTGACATACACCTAACGTGCTCGTAACAGAGTGACAAGTATGGGTATGCTTGGGTATGCATTGATTTATGTTAGAGAGCATGAGAGAAGTGAGGGATTACCCCTCTCGATAAGAGAAAAAATATCACCGGCCACTTGATCAGTGAACTGAGAAGTGTATGGCCATACCGAGATGAAATAATGAGTAATCATTATTTATCTGAGAGTTCAGTATCACTGGAATATCAAGAAAGGAATTAATATATATAAGGATGACTAGTTCCATGCCTTATATTAATTCTGATATTTAAGGGTAAGGGATTATGCAAAATTGCATTAGGTCACTAAATGCCATTTGCATTTTCGTTAATTTGGAATGCTATAATATCTTGCTAGAGAATATATATAGCCTTTGAATTAATTTTTATTATTCATTGCCAATATTAAATGGACCTATAGGATCGCACATAAAGCACTGGGCTTAAATTGTATTGGAAATTAATTTAGACTTTTATTTAAAGTCAAATTAATGCATGCAATGGGGTGAACAGATTTTTTACTGTTAACAATTGGTCACGAGAGAAATTTACTGGCATGTGTTAGGTTTAATTTCAATTGATTAATTATCTATGTATAATTAAGTTAATTGAGTATTAAATCCTAAATTATATTTAATCAAAATATAATACTTGAGAGGGAATTAAGTAACCAAAGTTTAAACTAGGAATCCTAGTTAAATTTGGCAACTAATTACCTTAGTTAAGTAAGTTTGTTTTGATTAACTAAATGATGCCATTTGAATTTAAATTCTAATAGAATTTAAATTAAAATATATATCTCTTAATTATTAAGTGTTAGTGGCTGAAATTGCTACCTAATTTAAGGCACTCACACATGACTAAAGTAAGTGATATATATTAAATGAATTAAAGGAATAATGGTGGGTGCCACTTTTATTCTTCTTCTCTCTTTTGGCCATGAGACTATTAGTGGGATTAGTAGAGATTTGTTTTTCTCTTAATTCTCTCATGGAAGGTGACTAAGATAGAAACAAAAGAAGAAAGAACAAGAAGAGTTCTTGTGTTTTTCAAACAATTCCAATGCCTAATACACAAATATAGAGCTAGCACTCTTGATTTTAAGCTATCTTTGCAAGTGTGTGTGAACATAGAGAGGAGTGGCATAAAGGCTGTTCCTTTGGCATTGGTGGTGAAGATCTAAGGTAAATAAATTCATCTTAGTTGCTGGTCATCATCAAAATCAAGTCTTGAAGTGCATCTAAAGTTGTAAGTTTCAAAACTCTAAAATTGCATGTGTTTCGATTCTAGTTTATGGATTACGTGGTATGTATGATCGATTTTATTATTTTTCGCTGCGTGATCATCATATACATATCATGTTATATTCCAACAGAAATAACTATGGGTAGAAAGCCTATATATCCTGAAGTATTTATGCACACTCACACAAAAAAGCATGATGGTTAGATATTCGTCAATACCGTGCAAACAACTCAATGTATGTTAATTTATACATCAATATTAATAATTTTATAAAAATATAGCTAATTAATTTTAATTATTGTAATGATAGGAGCAAATACAAGAGACTCTCATTCAACAGCGGCAGAGCTCTGAAAGTGTTGACGAGAGTTATATTTTTCTTGAAGTAGTTGGTGATAAGAATAACCATAGGAGGATTTTGGTTTAGGTTCAATTACAAACACTTCACATTCGAATTCCTCTACATCATCTATAGCTGCTTGTAGTAAGAGATGTGAATCTTTTAAGAAAGTCATTCAGCTACTCACCATGTTGATGGATACTGTAACCCAACTAAGAATCGAGTAGAAGATTTGAAAACCAAGGGTGCTCAGCAATCAGATCGTTCTCCTTCACCTCCACTAACTATATAGCTTAGACTTGTATTTTTATATTGTTATTGATAATGATTTTATGCTATTTTTGTTATGGTTTTCATGGATTTTTACTTTACAGTAATATAATATATTTTTAGGATTTAATTTTTATGCATTATAATTTTAATATTATATTATCAATAACAATATTTTCTTTTTAACTTCATTATGAATTTAGATTATATTTATTTATAAATAAATAATTTGATTTAACTAAAACATTATGCCAAGCTAACAAAACTAGCATAATTTTACAATTTCTCATGTTATAAATAACAACCAAATAGAAATTTTGTTGCTATTTTTAGCAACGAAATTATTATTCGGTTGCTAAATTTAGCAACTGAATTAATATTTTCGTTGGTAAATATAGCAACATAAATTGAATTCGGTTGCTAAATATAACAACGGATATTAAATTCCGTTGGTAATGTTGACCAATTAATCGAAATATTTATTGGTTAGATATAGCAACGAAATTTAAATTCCGTTGCTAATAAAAATTAGCAACTGAAAATAACAACGGAAATTCGGTTTGTATTTTTAGCAACTGAATATATTTCCTTTGATAATTAGCAACGAAAAAATTCGGTTGGTATTTTTAGCAACCGAACAGATTTTAGCAACGAAAAAAATATTCGGTTGTTAAAAATACCAACTGCCAAAATTGCAACCGACTTTTTTGTTGCTATTTTCGGTTGCTAATTTTGATTACCAACAGAAATGCACCAAATTCGGTGGCTAATTTTCGTTGCTATTTTCAAATTTTCTTGTAATGTAAATGACATCAAGATAATTCGACAATTTCAATTTTAATTGAATTATTATTTAATTTAATGACCATTATTCAATAAAAACAAATATGATTTTGATTCAATTATTGACCTTGATTCGATTTTTTTGGTCAATATTAATGTCTTTTGAGTGAATATGATTCTAATTTAGTTTTTCTTCGGCACTAGTAATATCTCTCTTATAATTAATCAAAGCATTATGTTTCTTTATATAAAAAAATTGTTCACACATATCATCTATGATTAATTATTTGGGCTTTTTACAAAATTATACAGAAAAATTAAAAATAACAAAAATACTA